>SJYV01030076.1:264265-285844 GCA_006410875.1 Neotragus pygmaeus
ACTCTGGGGCAGGGGTGGGGGTGGCGGGTGGGTAAGAAGCCCTTCAGGTAATTCTGATGCAGAGTTACCACTGGCCTAAATGTTTTGAAGACAGTTTCCTTCTTTTTTCATGTTGGCTCATTCATTCATTTAATATTGATATTTATTGAGCATCCACTGTTTACTGTGTGGAGGATATGGTGATGAAGACACACGAGAATGCTGTCCTCATTAATCTTATCTCCTAATGAATGAGAGTATATGTTAAATCATAAAAATGACTTACTAAAAGCAGGTCACTTTGGAAGAACACAGAATATATCCACAGAAATTTGAGCTTGGCTGAAAATGTTGCAGAGTAGGAAATAGTGACTTACATAAGATAACTGCAACTTTCTTTTAAGGTTTATAACTTCGAATTGTGGAAAGCGCATACTTCTAGGAATATGAACTTTAAAACTTAACACTAATTGAATAAAAAAACCCATCACACTAATACTGTATTATATTTGTATGAACTGTTTGTTAGAAAGGGGATACTTAAAATGGTATAAAGTATCAACTGATGCCATTTCAACTGATAATCTTGGAGTGTTTTTTGAATTGTCATTTTTTGTTGTTGTTAGCAAGTATGTTCATGGGGCAGAAAAAGTCCCTTCTACCACCCACGATCAAAAAGATGCATCCTTTTGATGTTCATGCCCTGTTTTTCCCTACAAATCTGTAGGGATTCAGTTTATAGCCCCAGAATGTTCTGACATTTGCCTATAAGCTGAAAAAAAAAAAAAGAATTATATTCACAGTCTCTTTCAGCCCTTCTTTTGTTTGCAGTCTGAAATCTTTGGGTTGTTTATATTTTGAGACTTGGAAAGTGGAATGGATGTTTGGAATCTAGACAGGTTAGAGAGTTTCCTTATCGAGAAATCCCATAGACATTTCTTGTAACACTTTTACCTAGCCACAAAGATGCCCTATGGTGTTATTTAATCTACATTTCTTAGATAACACAGTTTATATTACATGTCTTTTTATTTGGGGGAAGGTTGATGATGATTATGGTAGTTAAGGCAGCTTTGTACACAACTCAGTAGTGAGCATGTATCAAAATTTTATTTCATACTCACTGCTGGGGAAGATGCTTTTGAAAAATTGACTTCAAAGATCCCTCTTGGAAGACTTCTTTTAAAGGAAAAAGAGATGATTAGATAATAATCGGTAGACTAGATATTAAAAATATCTGGATGAAGGTGACTGAGTTTTTTGCAATATTGACAGTTAAGGGGGTATGCTCAACTGTCTCAGAAGGGGTTTTAATATTATTAAAATATCGGGGAATTGTGTAGCATTTAAATCAGAAATGTTAATTGCTCTTTGGATGGGGGAGTGAATTAATTGCATTTATTCAAGAGGTTCTGTTTGGGATCAAGTTAGGGACAGAGCTGTTTTTAGTACTGGTGGTATCTCAGGCTCTGAAGTAACTATGAATTTGAAATGGCTTCTTTGCAGTCATTTGCATGATTGAAAGGGCCCTTTGAGTTTGGGAGTACAGTGGTTTTCTATTGGAACTCCTAAGACTCTCTTTGAGGCCAGAGACTGGGTAGTCTTAAGTTTCCTAAGGTCAAAGTCAAGTGTTTGCTGTTCCGAAAAGGCCACTCCCTCTTCTTTCTTCTTTCAACTGGTAGCTCTAGCACCAGTGAGAGAGAATACAATTTTCTTTCCATGTGAACAAATAAATAAAAGCACTGCTCAGCTCTTCTGCAGTTTTATATCCAGATGCTGTTCTGGGAAGAGACACTGCATGCACTCTTTGGTTTGAACAATATGTATATATGTTCTCTCTGTGAGTCTTTTAAAGATGTAACTCGTGCTGGTATTGTAGTCATAATTTCTTGAATATAAACAGCTTTTATTTTTGGAGAAGAACAGATGTAAAAGTGTGAAATACAGAAGTCTACACATTTTGGCAGGGGTAAAAGGAGGAGGGATAGGGTTGCTTTAAAATCATGGTAACCCAGTCTTAGTTACGCCTTTGTTTTCCTTAAGTGACTGAAATGTAGCAGGGGAAATTTCTTGGAACCTGCCCAGCTGGGTACCTAAACCTCCACTTAGCTGATTGCACCAGAAAGAGTGCTAGTCGGTAATTAGCATGGGTCCTACTAGGTTTTCATCTCTAGGAACAAAAAGGGTAAAGAACCTGCCTCCCAATGCAGGAAACATAAGAGGCGTGGATTCGATCCTTGGGTCGGAAAGATCCCCTGGAGGAGGGCATGGCTATCCCCTCCCGTATTCTTGCCTGGAGAATCCCATGGACAGAGGAGCCTGGTGGGCTACAGTCCATAGGGTTGCAAAGAGTCATGACTGAAGTGAATTAGCACGCACGCCAAAGAAGGAAAACTGTAGGTGCAGAGAGGCAATTGTAGACATTCAGTGAAATTTATATGACACTTAGTAAAATACTAGAGAGACACAGGTCCACGCCCCAGACAGGGGAGTTATCTTCTGGATTGGAAATGTGTTTGCGGAAAGGGTCTGGAAACTTGTGTCCTTCTGTGGTCTCTGAACCAGAGCTCTTGCCAGTCCTCTGGGTGCCCACCCCCTCTTTGAATTTGTGAGTCTGTTTGTAAAAGGTACCTGGTTTTTTCAAAGCAGCAGGCCCTTTCCTGTGACTATTCTGTGTCCCCTTGAGGCCAGGTTTGTTTCTTTTCTTTTCTGGAAGCAGGGTCTCCTCTTTGCAGCTCATCACCTGATATAGGACATTGCATCGGATTTAAAGAAATAGTTCCCTGACCTTCTTTTGTGTTCCTGGGTGTGGTTGCTGCCTTCTGCAAGTTCCTGCTGGCTTGTTGGGTTCACAGCTGAGATTTTGTCCTCCCAGAACACATTCTTATTTGTCATGGTTCTTTGATAGCTCTTCTTTGACAAATATTTTGGTCAAGTGTTCTATCATTAGGTCTATATGAGTTTTTTGGTATTGAGTTTTGATACTAAATGATTTCAGGCGTGTTTCAAATGAACATCTTTGATCATTTCTTTTCTAAATGCTCATGAATTTTGGAATGAAAATGAAATATAAGGCTGCAGGAACTCCCCAGTTCACAGAAATGCTAGTTCCAACCTTATTCAGGCCATGTTTCATGCCGTAATAAATGTGAGTTTGGATTTTAGACTATACTTAAGAATGTAGAAAAACTGGAGCGCTTGTACGTTGCGGGTGGGAATGTAAAATGTTAAGCCATGTGGAAAACAGTTTGACTGTTTGTGAAAAAGTTAAACATAAATTTATTATATGACCTAGCAATTGCACTTCTGAATAGCCACCCAAGAGAAAGGAAAACATCTGTCCAGGCAAAAACTTGTACATAGCAGCATTATTCATAATAGCCCAAAGTAGAAGTAACCCAAATGTCTAGCAACTGATGAATAGGTTAGACAAAGCATGGTGGAAGATGATGGAATACTTTGCGATAGTAAGAAGGAATGAAATACTGCTCCATGCCACGACATGGATGTGAAAGGATCCAAACACAAAGGACCGCATACTGTATAATTCCATTTATATGAAATGCCCAGAAAAGGTGAATCTGGAGAGACAGGAAGTAGATTACTGGTTGGTTAGCTCTGAAGAAGAAAGCAGAGAGTAACTGCAAATGGGTGTGGGGGATCTTTTTGAAGAGATACATTCTAAAATTGGATGGTGGTAACATGAGTGAATTATACCTCAATAAAGCTGTTAAAATATAATATGCCCAAGACATTACTTCATAGTTGGACCAGCTCCATACACCATGAGGGCAAATTCCCCAGTAAGGTTACTCTGGCATTTCTAGGAATGCCTTCTCTTCAACACCTTGAGGGATGGGGACTCTGGTCTTGTCTTCTATTTTCTGCTTACNATAAGGCTGCAGGAACTCCCCAGTTCACAGAAATGCTAGTTCCAACCTTACTCAGGCCATGTTTCATGCCGTAATAAATGTGAGTTTGGATTTTAGACTATACTTAAGAATGTAGAAAAACTGGAGCGCTTGTACGTTGCTGGTGGGAATGTAAAATGTTAAGCCATGTGGAAAACAGTTTGACTGTTTGTGAAAAAGTTAAACATAAATTTATTATATGACCTAGCAATTGCACTTCTGAATAGCCACCCAAGAGAAAGGAAAACATCTGTCCAGGCAAAAACTTGTACATAGCAGCATTATTCATAATAGCCCAAAGTAGAAGTAACCCAAATGTCTAGCAACTGATGAATAGGTTAGACAAAGCATGGTGGAAGATGATGGAATACTTTGCGATAGTAAGAAGGAATGAAATACTGCTCCATGCCACGACATGGATGTGAAAGGATCCAAACACAAAGGACCGCATACTGTATAATTCCATTTATATGAAATGCCCAGAAAAGGTGAATCTGGAGAGACAGGAAGTAGATTACTGGTTGGTTAGCTCTGAAGAAGAAAGCAGAGAGTAACTGCAAATGGGTGTGGGGGATCTTTTTGAAGAGATACATTCTAAAATTGGATGGTGGTAACATGAGTGAATTATACCTCAATAAAGCTGTTAAAATATAATATGCCCAAGACATTACTTCATAGTTGGACCAGCTCCATACACCATGAGGGCAAATTCCCCAGTAAGGTTACTCTGGCATTTCTAGGAATGCCTTCTCTTCAACACCTTGAGGGATGGGGACTCTGGTCTTGTCTTCTATTTTCTGCTTACCTTCATGTCATTCCTTTTTCTGAAGGACTTCTAGAACTTTATAATTGTTATAGTAATTTCCTTCAAGATAAGGTTGATATAATTTATCTCTTTTTCCAAAGAAAGGAAGACTTTGGAGCCAGGACTAAGGTAACTACTGTAATTCCCCTTATCCACTGGGGGATGCATTCCAAGACCCCCTGTTAATTCTTGAAACAGTAGTCGTACTACCCTTTTTCTTATACATACCTACCTATGACAAATTTTAATTTATAAATTAGGCAAATAAGGATTAACTACAATAAATCATAATAGATAGAAAAATTATAGCAATATACTATAATAAAGGTTATGTGAATATGGTCTCTCTCTTAGAACATCTTATTGTACAAATTTATTGCCTTTTCCATCATAATGAAGGATTCATCATGCACTGTGGCCGTAACTTTTGCAGGTGCAACAGCAAAACCAGCCTGAATTTCTTTTTCCTTCTTTACAATTTCAGAGATAGAAGATTTCTTCTTACTATAGATTTTAGTAACCTCTGCACAGTTTTTTTTTTCCTTATTAAGTTGAGGACTTTCATTTTCTCGCTTAAAGGAAGCACGTTATGGCTTCTCTTTAGCACATGTGAACGGCCAGCATGACTAGTCTTGCCTTGTGGGGCCTTCTTAAATAGAAGTGTTACTTGAACACGAAACAGCGATAATGTGACAGTTGATTTGGTAAAGAGGTGGTGTCTAAGTGACTAAGGGGCAGGATAACAGTGAGCAGGGAATGGTTCAGGCCTCGGCACGATGAAGCAGGATGGTGAGATTTCATCAGGCTACTCGGAACGGCACTGGATTTAAAACTTAAGAATCGTTTATTTCTACAATGTTCCACATAATATTTTCAGACTATGGGTAACTGAAATCACAGAAATGGAAACTGTGGAGAAGGGGGACGACTATATTCCTTGTCTGATACAATTCGTTACTGAACTTCTTTCAAAAAATTTTAGGCTGGGGCTCACCCTGTACTGTCCCCTCTGCCTGACATCTCCAGTCCCTACTGCTGACAGATAATTTGTCTCCCTACTCCTCCCCCAAAGGAGACTTTAATCTCTACAACAATAGGACCTAGGTTTTGTTTTTCCTCATATCTAATTGTTAATGAGATGGATGAATTCTCATGATTTACAACACAAAACCAAACTCTTTAATTTAGCAAGGGCTTCTAAGATTTATTTAAACATTTTCCACTTCTTTACAATATCAGGAGTCACCACCCCACTCTCTCTCTAGACACTCACCCAGTGTTTTTCACATTGTAATGCATGGTGGAGTGAGGTAAATGGGTTGCAGTCAGCTTTGGGAAAAAAATGTATTAGAATGTTGTAGAAAAATATTACTGTGTATGTACAGTGTTGTGTATGAGTGTGTGCGTAGAATGCATTTCTTTAAAGGTACTAGCATTAGAAGTGTGAACTTTGCTGCTCCAGCTCAGGCCATAGGACTGCATAAGACTGATTAGAGGGATTTTCATTTGCGGGTTCTAGTTCATTAGTTAAACCAGGGTCCCACTGATCTGTGCTCCTATGCCTCCCATAATGCAGATGCATGTGTTCTGCATGCTGAGAAACTAACAAACTGCAGTTGCTAGTTGCTAGCTGATTTATCATCTTGTTTATCTATGAAACACCTACTAGGTGATAGGAGCAGTGCTATGGCCCTGGACACAGTGGTGAACACAAGAGCTGCTGTCCAGCCAGAAGACTGAATGGTGCAGGCTATGGGTTCTTCTGCTTGGGAATCCCAACCCCCACCTTTGCTCTACCACCTCTGTGATTGACAGCTATTCATCTTTCACATTTTAACTTAGATGAGTTAAACATGTGCTCTGCTACTCTTTGTAGAGTTCAGTGACATTGGTGCCTGTGTAGAGATTTGAGGAAGATGAGATGCTGAAAGGAGCTCTGATCAGTTGAGGAGGAAAGGGATCCTGAGAGCAGAGGAGCTGAGCTCCAGGGGTGACAGTGGGGGACTGAAAGGGCCAATTGTCACTGAGGAATGAGTTGCTGAAAATGACAGGAGCCACCACAGCTATGAGAGCAGCCTCTGGGAAATGTGGGGAAAGGACGAGGCTCGAGAGCTTCCCAGAAATAGCAGCACTGGGTGGGCGCTCAGAGCCGATTCTCACTGTGGTCATGCCTCAGGCTGGCACAGCCTTGATATCAAACAGAGACAGAGGAGGAGCCTTGGACACGTCATATTGTGCACAGGAAAGCTGTAAGGGACAGCCTGCATTTGAACCCACATAAGATCTACAGTCTGATGTGCGCCAGCGAGGTAGGGGAGAGTATGACTAATGAGCAGCTGGAATACACGGTGGACATTCATGACACCGTGGAAACTGAGCAGAGGTTTAGCTTCTGGCAGCTGCTGTGCCCGGTGCTGAGTGAGGGGCCAGCAGGCAAGTGGCGCAGGCTGGTGACTCATGCTTTGGTCAGGGCAGAGGTTTGGGCCTCAGCTTTGCAGCACCGGAGGTGATGTAGTCAGGATACCAAGTTCCAAGTCACACAAACACATGGATGCACCTGACAGCCATCTGCAACATAATTCATATAATAATAATAACATCAGTTTTAACATCTACTACCCTTCGAGACCACTTGCCACGTGTGAGACACTGGACTGATTATTATGAAAGTCTAGTCATATTAATGTGGTTGCTTTATGTGTTATATACTATATAATTATTCTAATTTTACAGATGTGGAAACCGAGGCATAGATTATGAAACTTGTTGAAAATGATGGAGCCTTATTTTAAACTCAGGTTGGTCTGATTGTGAAGACAGTTGATTAGTTGGCTTATATTTTGGATGCCTTATAATGCCTATCACATAATTCAGTGATGGGTATGTTCTTAGAGTTAACCTGTATGGATCTCGCAGCTTCACCATGCACTGAATGGAGAGGGGTCTTGTTTTATTTTTAGTGTTTTTTAGTCTGTCAGAGGAAAGATTGTAATACTGGCAAATGAAACCTTAAGAAAGTGCAGTGACTCCAAAGAAATTGAAAAACCCGTATCTCAGGAACCTGTGGGACTAATGTTGGCCCTACTTGAACCCACATAAGATCTTAGACGGAGAAGGCAATGGCACCCCACTCCAGTACTCTTGCCTGGAAAATCCCATGGACAGAGAAGCCTGGTAGGCTGCACACGACTGAGCGACTTCACTTTCACTTTTCATTTTCATGCATTGGAGAAGGAAATAGCAACCCAGTCCAGTGTTCTTGCCTGGAGAATCCCAGGGACGAGGGAGCCTGGTGGGCTGCCGTCTATGGGGTCACACAGAGTCGGACACGACTGAAGTGACTTAGCAGCAGCAAGATCTTAGAAGGGCTTCCCTGGTAACTCAGACGGTAAAGAATCTGCCTACAGTGAAGGAGACCTGGGTTCGATTCCTGGGTTGGAAAGATACCCTGGAGAATGGAGCCTGAAGAATCCCATGGACAGAGGAACCTGACAGGCTCACAAAGAGTCCGTCGCAACTGAAGCGACTGACACTTTCAGCGTCTTGGAAGGGCTTCCCAGGTGGCGCTAGTGGTGAAAAACTTGCCTGCCAATGAAAGAGACATAAGAGATGCGAGTTTGATTCCTGGGCTAGGAAGATCCCCTGGAAGAGGGCACAGCAACTCACTCCCGTATTCTTGCCTGGAGAATCCCATAGACAGGAGCCTGGCAAGCTACAGTCCATAGCATTGCAAAGAGTTGGACACTGAAGCGACTTAGCACGGGGTCTTAGAAAGTTCAGTGGAAAGAAGCAGAAAGAAGTTCTGAGATGGTGAAATGGCCTTTAATTATTGCTTTTCTCTTTCCCCTCAGACTTTAAAGTGGTTCATTAACACAACAGACAATAAACTTCTTTATAAGCACAGGCCAGATAAATGACACACGAGTGAATTGTTATTGGTGACAAGTCACAGTGAAGGTACAGCAGTTGAATTCACGGTTTTGTTCCACGGATTTGAAAGGCACTGCCTGTGGGGCAGCTTCACCAGTGACTAGCAGGGAGGCAGGATGGAGGATGTTGTGTTACATCGTGGTACCAGAAAGCTCATTCCTGATCAGCATTAGCCATCCCCTGGATTTCCTCAACACCTGTCTTCTGTGGCACATTGTGGGCACTCGGGTATCTGCAGAATGAAGTCATCTGAAAACCTTCTAAGTTTACTTTGTAGAAGTGTATGAAAGAGAAAGATTCTCCCTCTAATCCAGGGGCATCAAGTGAAGTGCCAGGGTTACCTCTTGGTGTAGTCAGCAGATGATACGGGGGTTTCTGTGGCCTAAAAAGAGCTGGGAATGATGGGAGTTGCATCAGTCTTGGCAGTACACTCACTTTGGCCTCTCTGACTGCTGTGGGAGAGAGCCCATGGCTGCTCCGCTCTGGGACACAAGGAAGGACTGAGCTATTCTTTATTAGCCAAGTAGCCTGAGTATCTCATGTGGCTCTTAAATCCCAGAGCATCCCAGAAACTGAGAGGTATTAGCCTAGAGCTAGGTCTTGGGGGCACAGGAAAAAAGCTCTTTTCCTTTGTCCACGCTGACATCTGCCTATTTGTTTTTTTTGGTTTTGATTTTTTTGTTGTTGTTGTTAATTTTCAGTTTCTAAATATTGATTAGCCTTAGTGAGTGTTTTCTGGCTCTTGTGGTCCCTTTCTCACAAATGTTGTGAGATAAGGCCCGTGGCAGTTGAATGGCATTCAGGGAACAGAGCAAGCTAGAAGAGAAGCTTTATTCATCAGGTCTGCAAATTACAGTTAAGTGACAAAAACGATTCCCATGTCTCCAGGTTCTCTATTGGGTACGGCCTGTCAAGCTTGGATAGTTTTTTCTTCAGACTGTTGCACTTCATAGTAATTAGCCAATCTGACTGTAATAGACTCTGGCTTCGTTGTATAAAATCTTTGAAATCAAGTGTATGAAATTGACTCTTCCTTTCTCAGGTAATAATGAGTAGGAATTCCTGCTATAAACTAGCCTTAATAGATTCTAGGCTTTTAAAGGCTTTGGGGCTGTAATAAAAGGAAAGGGAAACTGGCGTGGACACAGCTGCACTCAGTTTCATTCTTTTTGAGGTGTGTTGAGATTCTTGAGAACCTGGCCAAGTGATCCCTGGCAGGTAGATGCAGGGAGGGCTCTGTGAGAGGACTGAGATCTGGAAAGGATGGCCAAGTGGGGTAGGCAGTGTGTACTGCCTATTTCGATGCAGATTTGTGCTAGAATATTTAAATATCCAACTTGTTCTCAGTTCTTCTAAAATCAGGGAATGTCAGTGAATAATGATGGCCTCTGGCATCTGGTTAGGATTCTCCAGATGACACCTTGGCAGTGAATGCAGCCAGAACATCTTTGACAATTCCACGGAGAGTAACCTACGTGTGAGGTGACCATGACATAATTTGAGCTTATCTCATTTGGTTTGAGTCACAGGAAGCAGAATGGCTTAGAGGTTGCATCAGGAATCAGACTCCGGATTTGAGTCCTGGCCCTACAGCTTAAAAGCTTTGCAACTTGGAGCAGTTATGTAAATTCTCTAGGCTTTTCTCACACCTGTTAAATGCAGATAATAATAGTACATCTAGGGATATTGTAAGAATTTCAAAAATGTATTATAGTACAGCAGAAGTTAACATTGTAAATCAACTATACTTGAATAAAATAAATTAACAAAATAAAAATACATTTCATATAAAATACTTTGCACAGTGCTTGCCATGTTACAAATGCGTGCATAAAATGTTTAACACATTCAATACCAGCATCATTTTTGCAAACAATTGGAAAGCCCATTATGGATCTGGGGCAACTGGGTGTATGTAGGTTTACTAGGTATAGGTTCTGCCCTCAGGAAGCCCAAAGTAAGCACTAGAAACAGAAAAGCAG
This sequence comes from Neotragus pygmaeus, assembly GCA_006410875.1. Classification (NCBI taxonomy): domain Eukaryota; kingdom Metazoa; phylum Chordata; class Mammalia; order Artiodactyla; family Bovidae; genus Neotragus; species Neotragus pygmaeus. The sequence goes on from SJYV01030076.1 coordinate 274,873, forward strand.
CTGACTAACAAACAATATTGTGATAGTTTCAAGTGAACAGTGAAGGAACTCAGACATACATATACATGTATCCATGGGAGATTCTCCCCTATACTCCCCTCCCATTCAGGCTGTCACATAACATTGAGCAGAATTCTATATGCTGTACAGTAGATCCCTGTTGGTTATCCATTTTAAATATAGCAATGTGTACATGTCAATCCCAAACTTCCTGACTATCCTTTCCCCCCATCCTTTCCCCTGGCAACTATAAGTAGATATATTTGGTAGGGGCACTGGGGTAGATGACTAGTGGCATAGGGGTGAGAAAGGTGGGGAAGTGGACCAAGATGTGTACCATGTATATAGAGTCAATCCCAAACTCCCTAACTATCCCTTCCCCCCATCCTTTCCCCTGGCAACTGTAAGTTTGTTCTTTAAGTAAGAGAAATAATAATTCAATGTGGTTGGTTACAAAATAGGCATACCCAAATCACCATATATACAATTGTGAGTCTGTTTCTGTTTTGTAAGTTCATTTGCATCATTTCTTTTTAGATTCCACACGTAAAGAATATCATACAATATTTCTCCTTCTCAGTCTGAGTTTCTTCAGTCAGTATGACTATCTCTGGTCCATCCATGTTGCTACAGATGGCATTATTTCATGCTTTTTGATGGCCTAGTGGTATTCCATTGTATATATGTACCACATCTTCTTTATTTGATCCTCTGTCAATGGACATTTAGGTTCCTTCCATGTTTTGGCTGTTGTAAAGAGTACTGCAATGAAAAATGGGTTTTTTAAAATAAGACTTTGTCTATCCTGGACTTGGAAATCATTTGGAAGACTGTGATGCTTAGATTTGCTGCAGCCATTTGGCAACCATGAGGGGAGAGTTTGGAGAGTCATAGAAAAATGGACTTGGGTCCGTGCATTGTTGGGCAGCTGAATTAATCAACCCTGGAACTGGCCTGACTCCAGACTTCAGATAATACTAGCCAACAGTTTCCTTATTGTTTAAGTCACTTGTCATTGTGTTCTTTTATTTGCAGTTGCAAACACTATATGTATGCAAACACTATATATATATAATTGATATATATTTCTTTTAAAGTCAGGGATGATAGAAGGATATTAGGGTTAAGATAAGGACTAATAATGATATGTAATGTTTTGGAAATTTTAGCCAGCAAGACAGAGGAGAAACATGAGTTATAAATATTAGTTGATAGGGACAATATTGTCATTTCCTACAAACCGTTAGTTGCTCGGTCGTGTCTGACTCTTTGTGACCCCATGGACTGTAGCCCGCCAGACTCCTTTGTCCATGAAAAATTCTCCAGGCAGGAATACTGGAGTGAGTTGCCATTTCTTTCTCCCGGGTATCTTCCTTCCCTAAGGATCAAACACGGGTCTCCTGACTCACAGATGGATTCTTTACCATCTGAGCCACCAGGCAATGGAACTTTAAAACTTAGAATCAACTGAAAAACATTATTAGAGCAATAGTAATTCAATGTGGTTGGTTACAAAATAGGTATACCCAAACCAGACAAAATAACCAATTATAAAACACATTAAAAAAATAATACCTTTAAATAATGACCAAAAAATGGAAAAATGGGAATAAATTTACCAAGAACTCTGTAGGTTCTGTATGAAGGAAACTGTAAATCATAGCAAGAAGCATACTGAAGATATGAGTAATTGTGGAGTACCCCATTTTCCCGGATAGCAGACTTAATTAGGGTGAAAAGATACTGACTTTGTTTCAGGACTTGAAAAATAATTCTAAATGTCATCTGAAAGAATTATCAGACAAGAATAGCTTCTGAGTCTCTTGGTAAACTTGTTTCTGTCATTTGTGTGTGTTATAAATGTCCATATGGTGTTATTAGTTGTATAAAGGTTTTAGCAGTTATAACTTCATATTAGATTATGACTATTATTAATATCAAAACACTCTCAGGTAATGACTTTATTAAGTAATTATTTTTAGTTGCTTGCCTTCTTCATGTTTTTGCTTGATGTATTTGATCTTCCTTTTTATTTCTAGACATTTTCTTGATTCATTTCACTGTGTGTCCTTAAAGCAACATATAGTAAAATTTTGTTTTTGAACCTAATCTAAGAGTTTGTTTCTTTTAATTTTTTGCTGTTATTATTTCTTTTTTTTCAAAAGAGTTAAGCCATTTGGTTTTATTGATATGTTTGATCTGCTGTTATGTGTTTAATTCCACCTTCCTTTATGTCTGCTTTGTTTTTCTATGTAGACTGTTTTGAATGTACAATTTAAATTATATATACTTAAATCTATAGCTCTCTAGTAATGGAAATTAATAATAAAATGCAATTCTTTAATGTCCTTGTTGTATAATAAAGTGATGTCGTATTTTCCTTACCCTGATCCCATGTTTCTATACTTCCTAATGTTTAATTCAGTCTGATATTATAGATTGAGATCTTCTTTGAACCCAGTTTAATATTATATCCTTCTATTTTAAAATAAAGATATAATATTAAATTTAAATTTGAATACCATATATTAAACAATGCATTGTTTTTCAAAGATGCTTTTTGTGATTTGCATTAGATTGGTTATACTAAATTGGTTGTTTTTCAGTTATATTCTTGTGTTCCCTTTTATGATTTATCTTTAATTAGCTGGAATGTACACTTTTTTAAGGAACATTATAAGTAAGTAAGTGTTAGTCAGTCGGTTGTGCCTGACTCTTTGCGACTCCATGGATTGTAGCCCACCAGGCTCCTCTGACCATGAGATTTTCCAGGCAAGGATACTGGAATGGGTTGCCATTTCCTTCTCCAGGGGGTCTTCCCAACCCAGGGATTGAACCCCCGTCTCCTGCACTGCAGGCGGATTCTTTACCGACTGAGCTACAAGGGAAGCCCTAGAACATTATGTATGTATGATATGAGTTCATGCATAGCTTACAGGTTTTTCTTCTCCCTTTTTTTCACAAAACAATAATTTGGGAATACAATTATTTTATTACAATCCTTTCTTCACTAAAGTTTGGAAATACTTTATTGGCTTGTGGTGTTTAATATTGTGAAATAGAGGTTTGAGGCTGGTGTTACTGCTTTGTAGTTAACCTGAACTTCTGCCTGATTAGTTGTATGAATTTTGAAAAACTTTAGTAAAATCACTTTTTTTGGGCACAAGTGGGGCCTGTTGTTGGTTATTTTGCTTGGAAATCAGTGCAGTTTTGTTTCTGGCAGCTGGTTTTGGCCCATGTATAAATGTTTACCTTTATCATTTTTATTATTCACTATTGAATTTCTTCCTGTGGAATACATATCTATTTGCTTTGTTTAGATCTTTGTCTCCTATGGTCTCTTTTTTTTGTACAGTTCTTCTGTGTATTCTTGCCCCCTCTTCTTAATATCTTCTGCTTCTGTTAGGTCCATACCATTTCTGTCCTTTATCGAGCCCATCTTTGCATGACATGTTCCCTTGGTATCTCTAATTTTCTTGAAGAGATCTCTAGTCTTTCCTGTTCTGTTGTTTTCCTCTATTTCTTTGCATTGATCGCTGAAGAAGGCTTTCTTATCTCTTCTAGCTGTTCTTTGGAACTCTGCATTCAGATGCTTATATCTTTCCTTTTCTCCTTGGCTTTTCGCCTCTCTTCTTTTCACNGTTTTTCTGGAATTCTCTTGCTTTTTCCATGATCCAGCAGATGTTAGCAATTTGATCTCTGGTTCCTCTCCCTTTTCTAAATCCAGCTTGAACATCTGGAATTCCTTGGTTCATGTATTGCTGGGAAAATTGGCAGTCAAGGATAGCTAGCATTTTCATAGTGATCACTGGGTTCTAAGACACACAAATGTAAGAGCAGAATGTATATGACCTGTGAGAATCATGAGGAGTAGATCTTGGATGGGTGGTGGTGGGTATTGAGAAGGGCTATCTGGAGGTGATGGATTCTGAAGAATGAATAGGAGTTTGCTAGGGAAGAGTGTGGTGAAGGCATTCTGGGCTGTGGGAACAGCCTGAGCAAATGTGTGGGGAGAGTGGTGTGCAAATCAAAGTTCTCACAAATACGTGAGAGACAGTGGCAGGAGATATCGCCAGAAAGGCAGGCTGAGGAGTGAGAATGTGATCCTGTAGGCAGTAGGGATCCACAGATGGTTCTTGAGCAGGTGCACGGTGAAGTGAAAGTGTTGGTTATGAATACAAGGTGGACAAAGAGGAAGATCTTTGTGAACTGGTCCGACAGAGGTTGTCTTCAGGTCTGGTGAGGGTGGTGGTGTCACGAAGCAGGTAGAGCAAGAGCAACTCTGTGACTTGGTGTGAGGGCTGAGGGCAGAGCTGGGGGCTGTCCTCAGGCCTCTGGCTCAGGGTCCTGGGCAGGTGGAAGTGCTGGTCAGGAGGGCGGAGGGACAGGGTGGCAGGGACATGGTGAGAACAGGCTGGGATGGGTCTGAGGAGCCAGGGGCTCCGGTGGGGGTGGGCTGCTCTCCCTGAGGTGGGTGCTGGAGAGTGGGAGGGAGGTTATTGGGGGACTGTGTAAGGGTCACTTACACTTAGTAGGGCGACTGGAGGCTGAGGAGGAGGGCAGCAGGAGGCAGGCGTGGCTGGGGATATAGGGCTTTGCGTCCTGGGCTCCGTGGCCACATCAGCTCTGTGTCTTGGGCTTTGTCCTCTTCTGTGACGACCAGCTCTGAGGCCGGTACTGCTGTCTCCCACTTCATGGGCCTGTGGTGGGGTGGGGTGGGTCAAGCCTGAGCAGTGAGGTCCTGCTTGGAACAGAGGCCTGGAGCTCTGAGCAGCAGCCGAAAGATTTGGGGGGAGGCCACCAGGCCCAGACCCACCTCCTTTGAGAGACAGGAGAGCAGGAGCCCACCCTAGGGTCTTCACCACTACCGCCCCCCTTTTCATGCTGAGAGGCGGGCCTGGGCTCAGCTCCAGGCACGCTCTGGGTCCCCCTGCCCACCCCGGTAGAGGCTGGAGTAGCTTCCGGAGCCTGTCCGCTTGAGCCAGAGTTATCACGAGGTAACTTTTGATTTCCGCCTTGGTCTCTCTCCTCTCCCACTGGGCCCTTCCCCTCTGCAAACCTCAGCACTCCCTGCCCACTACCCAGAACCTCCCTCAGCCCATGTTTTCTGTTCCAAGAATGAGAAGGCCCACTCTTGAGGTTTGCCTGTTTGGCTCCAAGGAGACCCGCTTTTTCTGCCTCTTCAACGCCTGCCCCGTCGCCCTGCCTCCGTTTGCCTCTTTGCTGAAACAGCCGAGCTTGTCTCAACTCTGGGCTGTCGCCCCTGCTATTCCCACTGGGGACAGAAATGTTGAAACCTTCAGGGATAAGCTGACCCGACTTGTTCTCTGTGGCCCGTGTGGACAGAGCCAGGACTGGGGGTGAGAGTGGAAGAGTTATGGAGTGGACCTAACTCAGCCAAAGGAAAAACTATCTATCTGTGAAAAATGTGTCAAAAGGCTGTGTGCCTCCAGGCCCCAGAAGGGATGAGATCTTTGCCCCTGGGGGAGCGAATGGAGCCGGGTCTACAGAGGAAGGGTCCAGGTGATGGGAAGGCCTGGCTTACACCTCTGGATGGGGTGGGGTGGCCCCACATCTGGAACCTGTGGATTTGCTTCTTCTCTAGACTGGTCCCAGGGACTTGGGTCTCAGAACTGGGAGAACAAGATCCTCCTAGGAGGACCACAGTACTTCCCCAGTCTACCCACATCCTGCCCCTCCCCTGACCCAGAGTCCCCAGCTTCCTTCTTCACAATTCCCTCCCCCTCCCCATTTTCCCCAGAAGAAATTGAATAGCTGGAATCACATAATGCAGGTAAGACGTGGGCTTTCTGATGGGCTGGAGGGGAGAAGAGCTGCTTACGTTGCCTTTTCCACAGGCCGCTCCCTCTGAAAGGCTCCTTGGTGGAAACTTGTACTTCAGGGATAGCCTGGGACAAAGGCCCTTCTCCATCTGGCTGAAGACCTGCCTTCCCCTGGTGCCCCCATGCCCACCCTACCTTCCAGCCTTACCAAACATTCCTTTTCTCATTATGCCTCGCACTTTTCCGCTTCAAATATCCAGTCCCATTCTGCCTACTGGATGAACTCCTATACATCCTTCAAAGCCCAGCCTGCTTTCTCTCTCTCTGGTAGGCCTTCTTTGCTCCTTTGTGTTATTTTAATTTCCCCCTGAGATCCCCCTACACTAAATCTACAGCTCTCCTATAGAAGGCCTTGCCTGCATTATCATGATGTGCCGATGTGTCTGCTGTCAGCAAAGGACTGTGTTACTACGTCTCTGTAGGTCCCTGGTGCCCTGACGCTGCTGGGGCTGGAATGGTCTGGGGAGAGCAGGTGCTTAGAGAATATTTATTGATCCAGTACATGGACGGATGGCTGGTCTGGCTGACCTCAGGCAGTGGGCCTGGAATGCTGAGCTCCGGGAGCAGATTTCTGTCCCTGCCTCCCCAGGGGCAGTGGGCACAGCAGTCATTGAGTAGGTGAGGGTCATCATAGGTGCAGCTTGCAGTCCCACCCTGCCCTTGCCAGGCCCCAAACCTACCTGCCCTGGTTAATAGGGCACATCCCTGAAGAGAAGGAAACACTCCAGGGCCCTTCCAGAGAAGATTTAAAAGGTGCTCAGCACTCACCTGTCCTCCAGAGAAGGAAGGATTGAGAAGTATTTGCTATGAACCAAGTTCAGAGAGGTGGCGCTAGTGGTAAAGCCATGCCTGCCCGTGCAGGAGACATGAGAGACTCGGGATCCATCCCTGGGTCGGGAAGGCCCCCTGGAGAAGGAAATGCAATCCTCTGCAGTATTCTTGCCTGGGAAGTGCCATGGACAGAGGACTCTGGCAGGCTACAGCCCGTGGGTCATGAAGAGTCAGACACGACTGAAGCTGCTCGTGTGTATGTGTGTTAGTTGCTCAGTCATGTCCGACTCTTTGCCCAGAGGGGCAAGGGACCCCCCAGGAGCCTGAGCTGTGGGAGGAGCTGGGAGGTGGTGGGGTCTGTGCCTCCCAGACAGTCCCCTCCTCACACAGAGGCTCGGGGTCAAAGGTCTGCCCAGGACTGGCTCACAGAGGCCCTGAGCATAGATCCTCCTGACCCCAGGCTCCCTGTCCACCCCTGGCTCCCAGGCTCTCATGGAGGGTGGGAGTTGGGGTGCCTGGACATGTGGCCAGGATGGACGCATCCATTCCTTGCATGTGATGTGGGGCTGACTGCAAGTTGGAGCAGGACCCCTCAGCCCAGAAAGTGGGGATGCTTTAGGGGTTGGAGTTCCGACGGGAGCTGAGTGCTGAGTGGAGATGATGCCAGCCTGGTGCTCCCTGCCCACCACCCTCCGCACACACAGTGCCCTGCCTGGGACACCTCCTCCCTCAGGAGGCCCAGAGGGTGCACGGAGCTGCCAGCCTCCATGTGTACCTATCCGGGCCACCTCGTGTGCAGGAGGAAACTGAGGCTCTGAGAGCTGCTGGGACTCAACCTAGTTTGTGCAGGAAGAAGGGGCAGCCTGTCACTTTCCACGTGCAGACCTACGATTCCTGCGGTGCAAGGGGACTCATCCAGGGGTGTCTGGGCTCCTGGCTTCAGCCCTCCGGGGTGCTCCCCAGCTGTGCACTTTTGACAGTCACCTCACCTCTCTGAGCCTTCTATCATGTGTCCTGGGACCAAAGTATTCTCACCTCCCCTGCCCACCACGTAGTATGGCTACAGCTTGGTGTCACCTGGGGCCTCACTCACTCCTGAATTAGACACATGGGAAGTGAAGAGATGTGCAAGATGGACAACGTGGGTTTGAGCCCCCGCTCCAGGGACCCCTGACTGTGGGTCCCTGGGTGAGTCACACATCTGCTGGAGCCTTAGTCTCCTCTCCTGTAAAATGGGCATGCAGCCCCACCCTCTCTGGGCTCTGGTGGGGCCAAGGGCCTGGCATGGTGCCAGCCCCATGGCAGGGGCTCTGGGTGTCTGGCATGCTACGTAGGAAATGTCAGGAGTGGGAAGGAGCTAGTCAGTGTGGGTAAGGGTGGCCTGGAGGGAGTGGTCTGGGGCTGGGTACCAGGGCCCCGAAACATCATCGTGTGGTGAGCAGCTGCCTTTGTCTGGAGGCAATGGGGAGCCATAGCAAGCTTAATCAGGGTGGTGGTGATGCCCTTAGATTGTCTTGCTGGGAGGAGAGTGGAAGACATGAGATGGGAGGGGACGGCCTTGGCAGCCAGGCCCAGGGTGATGGAGAGGAGGGCGTGGCTTTGAGGGAGACACAGAAGAGGAGACACTAAGAGTATGGGTTTTCCAGTCTGATGGCCTCTGAGTAGTGGTACTCCGGGTTACTAGCTGTGTGATCTTGGCCAATTGCCTAACTTCCTTGAGTCTCACCTTTTCTCAGCTGTAAATCTGGAGTTGTGATGTTGTTTTTCTGGGGGGCAGGGGTGGTCCATGAAGAAATATGGGTGAGGAGAAACACCAAGGAATTGGCAGCTGTGGTTATTTTTAATGGTTGGGGCTTAACTGTTGAGACTCACAGGTGCTGGCCTGGGAGATGAGGGGACAGAGTGACCGTCAGTCGGGATGGTTTCTTAGTTGGGAAATAGATTGGGCTGCGTAGAACAGACTCAAAATAACTGACTAAACGGGGTTTCCTAGGTGGTGCTAGTGGTGAAGAATCTGCCTGCCACTGCAAGAGACACAGGAGAGTTGGGTTTGGTCCCTGGGTCGGGAAGATCTCCTGGAGAAGGAAATGGCAGCCCACTCCAGTGTTCTTGCCTGGAAAATTCCATGGACAGGGGACCCTGACGGGCTACAGTCTGTGGGGTCGCCAAGAGTCGGACACGCCTGAGTGAGCACACATAACATATACAAACAGGGTGGACATTTATTTCTCTCCCATAGAAGTCTGGGTTGTAGGGCCAGCTGTGCTCCGTGAAGCTGTCACGGCCCCTGCCATCCCTGGCATCTTGCCCTCATCTGCATGGTCCAGGGTAGCTCCCATCAGGTCTGCACTCCCCAGGAGGAGGGGAGGAGGAGAGGGAAGGAGAGCCGTGCTGTCTCTTTAAGAGCATGACCTGGAAGTGGAACATAGAGTTCACTTTGCTCACATCCCATTGGCTAGAAGTTAATCACATGGCCACATTTGGCCACAAGGAACACTGGGAAATGTAGTCTTTATTTTGGGTAAGCGTATGCCTGGCAAAAATCAGGGATTCTATAGTGTAGAGGGAAAAAAGAGAGCTGGACGACTCTACCAGAGACAGGATGTGAGGAGAGGGGTGGATTGGGGTGGTGAGAGTGGAAGATAAGTTCCTTTTAGGCTGGATCAGTCTGGGGAGAAGGTGATTTACTCCCGAGGTCTCTGTGGCTGCACCATCGTGCCTCCACCCCTGTGTTGTCCTTTCCTCTTGACCTTGCACACACATCCTCTTGTATCACATGACACATGTGAGTCACGTTGCGAGCCACCCTTCAGGTGGGAATCCCTGGAGAGTGCCCCTGGTGCCCCTGGGGCTGGGCTGGGCTATCTCCCATTTACTCTGTGGTCCTATCTTATGGTTGGGGCTTAACTATTGTTAAGCCCACTCTAGTGACTTTTTAATTTCATTTTAGGGGGTCATTTCCTGGGGCAGAGTCCCCAGTGCAGGGCGGACAATGTCAGGCTCGAGCTGAGTCCCCTCACTCCCCCTGACTGTCCCACAGAGTCGTGTGGCTGCCAGGGAACCCTGAGATCCTCTGCTTGCCTCATCAGATCCAGGGGCTTAAAGCAGGGAAGCCTGCTGTCTGCAGCAGACAGGGCTGTCTTCGTTGCTCGGCGTGGAATCCCCAGCACAGCTTTCTGTCTCTCTGTCTCAACCTGGAGGTGTGCACATGCCCAACCTGCAGCCACGAGCTTGCACTCCCGGGAGCCATGAGGCTCTGACAGGGCTCCATACCATTGTCAATATAAACCTTAAAACACACTGCATGTATTTTTTGCTTTGGCAGCTAGGACGCTCCGTGCCAACATGGGAGTTGTAAGAATTGTACCCTTAACTGACTTTCTGCTCTCATTTCTTTATCTGCATCTTTATTCTTCTTGCTCTGCCTTTTCTGACTTCATAGGTGCTTGGTGACACAGAAGGTGAGCTTCATTTGCTTATCTACAAGATAAGGAAAAGCCCGTCCGCTTGGGTTCTTCTGAGGATCACAGGAAAGGAGGGTCCTCTGCTGAGTAGGCTGGAGGGGGCTGTTCTGCTGATGGTGGGGTTTGGTAAAGTCACACTTGGCTGTGGACTCCAGGGAGCAACCTCCATTGTGAGCGCATGAAGCTCTTAGGAATGGGGCCAGGGATGTGACCCAGAAATGCTCCTGGCCCCGGGGGCCGAGTCCTGATATCCCCCCTGCCCCGAGAGAGTCAGCTCTGTGAGGTCCAGCTTGGGACCAAGACACGGTGTTTCTCTTGCTTCTTTCTCCTCTTCCTACTCCTTACCCCAGATCCCGCCTCTCCCCAAGGATGCTGATGGCGGGGCTCCCCCATCCAGGGCTCCAGACAACCTCTTCCCTTTGCCCCCCACCTCCTCCTGGATGCCCTCAGGATGCCCTCCTCCATCTGACTGGGCACCAGTGAGTGGGCAGGATCTCCCACCCCATGGGCCTCTGGAAACCCGGAAATGAGGGCAACTAAACTTTCTGGAAAGGATAAGATGTCCTGATATGTGTAAATTTCCCATCATAGACGTCTTGCTTAACGGAGATGGGGCTGGGTGGGCCCCTTCCCTCCTCTGTTTTGGGAAGATCTCGGGGTGCCCATGAACACAGGCAACCCCAAGGCTGTGGCTTCACGGAGGAGAAGATTGCTGCTCTCTGGGTGTGCAGGAAGCAGGAATCTGCAATTCTGCACATGAGCTCTGGCCTCAGACTTCAAGTTCACCCAAGTGGGACCGCTGGAAGCTGTGGAAGAGCTGGGTCGACTGGGGGGGTGGTGTGGGGAGATGCCTGGTGGGCAGGCGTGAGCGGAGGACATCCTTGTTCAAGAGAT
>SJYV01030076.1:289939-324972 GCA_006410875.1 Neotragus pygmaeus
TGGCTTTGGTGGGGCCTGTGCGGATCCATGTCCTTCTCCAGGACCTTCAGGAATTGCCCTGAGGCATGGTGGGACCAGCACTCATCCTTTATCTCCTTGACGGTGGTACTCATCTCTGACGCCTCCTTTCCTGGAAAGTGATGCTGTTTCTGATTCGTGATGTTGGCTAAGGAGGGGTCTGTTTCGAAGCCTTCCAGTCTCTCCCATTGCTCTCACCCCAGAGAGCAGAACCAACGTGGAAAGGGCACCAACTGCTAAGTATGACGACCCCGGGTGTTCATTTGGGGCTCAGAGAATTCACTCCTCGATGGGTCTGCAGAACCCGTAGTCCCATGTAAGATGGACTTCAGACGGGGCTGCCCTTATTTCTTGGTGTTTGTAGGTCCCTATCTAGCAGGCGCCTTCATGAGACATCACGTTCCTGGTGTCCAAGCCAGTTCAGGCCCAGTGTCCGACAGTCCTCCAGATGTTTGGGCGTTCTGCATCCCCCTTGGGTTATCAGCTGGATAAATGGACAAGGTCCCGTTTGGAGGAGCATTGGGGAAAATATTGCAACGTGTACTGGCTGTTATACTGTGGGGTCCTTCCTCCTTGGGAATCAGCCGGCTCTTCAGTCAACGAGTCCTGAGTCTAAAGATTGAGTCAGGAATGGGAGCTGGGCTGCAGCGTGTCAGCAGCTCCTTTGGCACCATTTCTGTTTGCTTATTCCTGTTTTCCTTAGACCTTAATCTTAAAGTTGAGCTCACTAGGCAACATTTCACATTCTTCTTTTCTAAACACATGCAACGGGCTTTCCTGGTAGCTCAGTGGTAAAGAATCCATCTGCTAATGCAGGAGATGTTAAAGAGTCAGGTTCGATCCCTGGGTTGGGAAGATCCCCTAGAAAGGGAAATAGCAACCCACTCCAGTATTCTTGCCTGGAGAGTTCCATGGACAGAGAAGTCTGGCGGGCTACAGTCCATGAGGTTGCAGAAGAGCTGGACACGACTTAGTATCTAATGCTACCTACTCCCATCCTGGGGGCCCAGCGGCCGGTCCTGATGGCATTTCCATTCAATGACTGGATGAGCTGTTAGAGGCTGGGAGAGCTGGTGGAGGGGGTCTTTACCTACCCAGTTGATTCCTTTCCTGGATTAGAAGGAATAGGGATGAGAAATCAGTTACTTAAAGAAAGACTGACTCTCTTCCCCAGCCCCCCTTAGTGAATTTGCAGGCCGACCACGTGGGCAAGACAGTGTTTAGAGAAGATCAGGGAAGTCAGCAAACCTGCGTGCTGTGGAAAAATAATGAAGAATCTGACCTTCTGCCTTAATGATTAACCCTTTAAAATCGTCACGGCTGAGAAGAATCTTCAGCAGGGTCTCTGCACGTAAGTCTGCCATCTCCCTAGATTGCCGGCTTTTCTGAATAAAGTCCTTGCTTCTCCACCAAAGCCTGCCCTTCAGTTTATTGGCTGTTGAGCGAGGTCGAGTGGCCGAACCTGCATTTGTTTACAAGGGGATCGTGACTTTTTATTGCTGGGTCTTCCCCCAGCCATCGGTCCATCTGTACTTGATTTCTTCTGTTGGCACAAACTAAGAAGTGCCCTTGTCTGTCCCGTCTCCTCACGCTCAGTCAGGACGCTCTGCAGGCCTCACTCTGGGGCCGGCCTCCAGCCTGGCTGCTCATCACGATGACCGCAAAGTCCAGGCCCCTGGGGGAAAAGAGCCACCCCTTGGCCTTGCGCGCTTGGGTCCCACTTCCCCAGGGCCGTCTGCGGGCCGGGTTCATGATAGCCTGTGCTGCCTGCCGTCAGCCTTGCCTTCTTTACGGGACACGACCACCCTGATTGTTGTGGTCGCGCAGAAGCCCCTCCGTCTCCGCACCCCCTCTGTCCTCTGGGCCTTTCCCTAGACCTCTCCGGCCTGGCAGCCCGTCCACCCCAGGTGCCGGTTTCTCAAGCCTTCAAGTCCCTTCACCACCGCCCGCCACAGCCGTCCTGCCTTTTCAGCTTTGACCAGAGTGGCGGTCACCGGCTCGGGCTCCGGGAGTCCCCCTGGGTGTCTGCACTGTACCCTGGGGTCCCTGCTGGAGTTGACCTCGTGTCTCAGGACAGGCTACCGAGGGAGCCGGCCCCTCCCAGGCAGCTCTGTGTTCCCGCTCTGATCCTCCAGGAGCCCCCCGGGCACAGTCCTCCCTTATCCGCACTGTATCCCTGACTCAGTGGTGGCCGGGGGGCAGGGCGCGGTGCTAGCTGCCTTGAGGGGGATAGCCCTCTGCCTTGTCCCCGTCTGCTGGTAGCTCCTACTTGGGCCCACATCCAAGGACCCTAGCGCTGAGTCACTGGGAGTGAGAACCTGCAGGGCATGAGTCTCCATCCCATGACTCAGGGTCCTTGTTTTTTTTTTTTTTTCTTTCTGGCTCCGAGTCCTGGCATGGAGGATCTTTGTTCCTCAACCAGGGCTCGAACTCGGGCCTCCTGTGGTGGAAGCACGGGNTGGAAGGACTGATGCTGAAGCTCCAATACTTTGGCTACCTGATGCAAAGAGCTGACTCAATGGAAAAGATGCTGATGCTGGGAAAGACTGAAGGCAGGAGGAGAAGGGGATGGCAGAGGATGAGATGGTTGGATGGCATCACTGACTCAATAGACATGAGTTTGAGGAAGCTCCAGGAATTACTGAGGGACAGGCAAGCTTGACGTGCTGCAGTCCATGGGGTCGCAAAGAGTCAGACACGACTGAGCGACTGAACAACACAGTAGATTTAGAGAGGCCTATATTTTAGGGAGAGTTTAGTGTTCTTACCAAGGCATGGCCCACTTAGGACACCAAGGGATCGATTAGACCTCTCTGTTCTGGCTGATCAGAACTCAAGTGTGTTCCAGTGTTTTTGTGAGTTTGGGGAACCATTCAGCTCATAGATTTCTGGCTGGTCTTTATTCATCCTCTTGAAGTTTTATCCCATATATTCACATGCTAGTACTTAGCAGAGATTCATGGAGGTACCTGGAGATTTCTGGAATTCTTTTCTTGCAAAATCCACTCCCTGAAGTCTGCCCTGCAGTTTCTAGCCACCTCAGATATCCTGAACTCTGATTCTTCATCTAAACAAGATTGCCCGGCTATATTTGGATCCCTCTTCCTTACTTCATAGTTTGAAATGCACCTCCAGGCAGAATGCTGTGGTGATCACAGGACTCAACTCATTTATCTCCTTTCTCTCAGGTGTCACAACTGTGTGTTGCCTGTGATTTGAGGTCTGAGATCAGTCTCACATATTCTGTCTAGTGTTTTGCTTATCTGTCTTTTGGTAGAATGCTAAATCTGGTCCTTTTATTCCATGACAGCTTGAAGTGGAAGTCTGTCATTTGTTTTGACAATTTGTTTCTAGAGATTTTGTTTTGTTCTTAACTTTTTTCCACACAGGAATGTCTAGATTTTATGTAATCAAATTTATTGAATATGTAGTCTGCGACTTCTAGATTTCAAAGAACTTTAACATTAAAAGAGATGTTCCCACTCCAAGTTTAGGAGGGCGTTCTAGGCCATTTCTTAATGCTGATTCTATCTTGTTTTCCATGCAATTCATGTCCATGTAATCTTGACTTGAACCCTTCTAATCTCTTTGCCAGGTAATATTTGACCTGCTTGTCCCCAGGGAACTGGAACTTTATCTCAAATGTGTGAGGTGGGATTAATTTGGTATTTTACACATAATTTCTCCAAACAGTTATTTTATGACGTAAGTTAGATATCCTGAGTTCTTTGGGGCTTTATTTTTGACATCCAAGGCAACAGAAAGATTTGGGAATCCTAAAACCCTTTCTACCAAAGTGGAATCTTTGTCACAAATTTTAAAAGCTTATTTTAGAATTCAAAGAGTTCAAAAAAAAAAAAAAAAGAATTCAAAGAGTTATTTGATATCTATACCAGTTTGAAGTAATTGATCTGTCTTGACCCAGGACTGGGAGATGGGCCTGGATGATTGGCCACAGAATTGGATGGTGATTCCCCAGGATTGGCCACAGGCCTGGATGATGATTCCCTAGGATTGGGGAAGGGCCACAAGGTAATAGGAAGTGAAAAGGNTCTGTCTTGACCCAGGACTGGGAGATGGGCCTGGATGATTGGCCACAGAATTGGATGGTGATTCCCCAGGATTGGCCACAGGCCTGGATGATGATTCCCTAGGATTGGGGAAGGGCCACAAGGTAATAGGAAGTGAAAAGGGAAAAGCACAAAAATTAATATTTTAAAATATATTTCTACCACACCCTCTGTCTTCTGCACTTTCTGACACCAGCAGAGTAACCACCATCAAAAGAGCAAATAAAGTTAGCCTGTCACTGTGTCTTCTTCATTCTGGGATTCACTGCCTTTTTGGGTCAGCTCACAAACCAGCCTGTCCAAAAACGTGGTCTGCAACATGACCTTGGGTCTGCATAAAGTCCACTACAGAGAAATCTTCTTTGGAAACTGGAAAGAGTAACTAACTAGTTGTGTGAGTTTATATGTAAGTTTTCCAGAATGCATGTCACCAGATCAGGAAACCTGTATTACAATATTTAGAACCATTTTCTTATTAATGTGTTACTCACCTTTGGATCAGCTTCCTTTCGATGAACTTGGTTCTGTACTTTTCACCACCCTAAACAACGTCTCCCTTGCCGTGATTGATCCATATTACATCTTCAGTTTACAACAGAAAACTCCATTTCTTGCTCCAAAAATTATTTATAATCAAGTTTGGTTTTACCTGTATTATTTGAAACATCAGTTGAATATACCATTTTATACGCCTTTTAAAATACTAAGGTGCTTTTCCTTCCAGGGGCTAGATTTTTTTTTCACTAGTGGGCAGACCTCTTTCCCATTAGGAAAAGTGATCTATTAGTATAAAACTGAAGTAGAAATCTTATCCTGAGCTTGAAAGCTAAGATACCGAGTGCCCCACTGTTGGCAGAACTATCAGAGGCTTTCCTGAGTTGGCAGCACAATCACAGGAGTCTTAGACAGAGAGCCCTGCTGCTGGATTCATAGAGTCTACGGCAGCAACGGGCCTCACCTCCCACCCAGCACCCATTCTGGCTAGCTAATTGCCTAGCCTCTCTTTGTTGTCCCTGAGCAAGGGTCAGGAAACCCAGCCTGTGGTCAAAGCTGACCTGCTACCTTTTTACAAATAAAGTGTTGCTGGAATACAGCCACACCCGTTCCTTGCCACACTACCTATGACTCCTTGCATGTCACAATGACAGCGCTAGGCAACCGCAACAGAGACCATACTGTCCAAAAAGACGAAGATACTTAAACTACTTTGCAGAAAAAGCTTGCCAAACCCTGTCCTAGCACACTGGAATTGTGGGGGAATTTTGGTATTCTCTCTTTTTTTTAGGTTATTCCTAATGACATTAAGATGTGATTATTGCCCTCGAGCAACAGTTAGAACTGGACATGGAACAATAGACTGGTTCCAAATAGGAAAAGGATTACATCAGGCTGTATATTGTCACCCTGCTTATTTAATTTATATGCAGAGTACATCATGAGAAACGCTGGGCTGGAANGACTGAACTGAACTGATGGTCCCTTTATGTCTCTTTCCTATCTTCATCTTTGCACCTGCCTTATAAGCTGCATGTGTAGTTATTTCATGTCTGTCTCTCTAGGGTGGCTGTTACTTTCCACAGTGTCAGTTCTGTCTGTAGCGCCCGCTTCTCCATTTGCATATTAGACTTTGTGTTCTTATTTCGTTTCTGTCCTCATCTGTGTTTTTTCTTCCCTTTGACTGTTTGCTCTAGTCTTATGGAGGCCATATCCTCTTGCATGTCTACATTTTGAGGACACCATGAAGGTGCATTCTCAAATTTTTATGTGTTAAATGTTTTCTGTATTTTCTTTCGAGTCATTAGGACATAATGCAGACTGAGAAAAGGGGCTAACGACCCAGAGTTACAGACCCATTAGACTAATATCTTGGTGTCACAGATCTATTATTGCTACTGTATTTCTGTTCATACTTTCCCTAAAAGAGGAGAGGAACCTACCCTGGGATTTGCCAAAAGGCATGGTGGAAGTTGCCGGCCTGGGTAAGGCTCACCTGAAGGATGGAGAGACCATCTGAAAGGAGAGACTGTTTTTTGTGCTGGACATTTGCAGTACCACTACTAGTAACAGTAATAATAATTGGAATAAAATCGGATAGGTCAGTAGAGACTGGATTTTTTAAAAGTCTTTAGTATTGAGTTAAAGGGTCGTATTATACTTTGGCTAGTCAAGGGGCTTGGTGGAATACATCAGAATTTCTAGGGGGCAGGAGGAATGTATCTAGTAGGAAGTATTTTTTAAAGGAAAGGAAGAATAACCAAATAACCCGTAATCAGGCCTAGATCATATACTCTTGTCCTTTCCCTCCTCACTCTCCCTCTTTTTCTTTTCTTTCTCTCTCCCTCTCAACTTCTGAAGCAATATGGAGCCAATATATAGGGTTCATCTGATGAGCCACATGATTTTTTTTTTTTGAAGCAGGGTTTAAGAAAATTAAGCTGCTGACATTGTAAAATGAATGAAAAGCGGGAGAAGGGACGCTTTTGTAGAAATCCTAGGGTTAGGATTGTTAGGTCCTCAGAATGAACAAGGGAGTTAGGATAAGGTGGATTGTTTGGTTTGGGCCTGGGGAATCTGACAAGGCAGTGTGACTTCTTACAGGAGTGTGCCAGTTCCTGGCTATGGATACATAGCTGGAGCTTGGGTAACAGGTAGAGATATGACAATTGCTGGATGGATTGTCTGATTTGCTTGTTTAATCACCAGTGGCCCAGGCTCAGAATTGGGGATGGAGGGAAATGTTCTAATGGCTCTAGGTATAAGATCCTGGTAGTGTGGCTTCAGAGGGACAGAGAAAAGCCAGAGGCTGTGATATCTGAAAGAAGTATTGCATTGGCCGAAAAGTTCATTTGGGTTTTCCCATAACATCTTATGGAAAAACCTGAATGAACTTTTTGGTCAACCCAATATAAGGAGGAGACAAAGAGAAAGGAGAATGTGGAAAGAAGATCGCAGCCACCACAGTAAGTTACCTCTTCACACCGAGGGAGCATCTGAGGGAGGAAGGGGTTAGACACTGCCAGATGCTGCAGCTGGAGGAGAATTCCAGCGGCTGGATCAGATGACTGGAATGTCCGGGTGACCCTTCAGGAGTGTTGTGAGGGAGGGCAGAGGAAGTGCCTTTTGTAGTGGGAGAGAGTCCTTAAGGCAAGGCAGTGGTTGCAGTGCAGTTGTGTAGGAAGTGTAGGGTCAAGCATTCCAGCAGATAGGACAGCAGACAGCTAACCGTGTTTGCTTTCCTCTTCTTAAAATGAGAAAGACCTCTGGGTGGTTGATGATGGGGGCCAGGAAGCACCCATGCGGGAGAGATATAAGCATGACCCTGCTGTCCTGCCCATTTCAGTAAATGGCTACTCTGTCCTTTCTCTTGGGAGTCATCACTGGCTCTTTCCTTTTTCTGCACCACACATTGGATCTATCAGAAAATCCTTTTGATACTATATTCCCTTCAAAAATGTATCCAGAATCTCAACCTGTCATACCTGTCAACACCTAGCCATTATTGCCTTTCTCCCGAATTATTGAGATAGTCTCCTAACCAATCTCCCAGCTCCTTTCTTGACTTTGATTCTATCTTCAACTGTGTCAGCATGCATGCTGTAGTGATCCCAATAGCAGTTATGTTGGATCATGAAGCTATACACATATCACCAGGGGTTTCTTTTCTTTTACTCTATCAGAGTAAATGCTAACTTCCTTACAGTGGCTTACAGGGCCCTGGCAGTTGATCTGTATACCCCTCTCCCCATCTCCGTCATTCTTCTGCCCTCATCTGCTGTCTCCCCCTCACTCATTGGTATCAGATATGCTGGCTTCTTAGCTATACCTCAACCCTTCCAGGAATGCTCTTCTCCAGGTGTCTATTGGCATCTTGCCTCTGTGAGGTCTTTGCTTGCGCACATGCCATCTTTTAAGTGCGGGCTCCCAGGACCTGCTTTCGTAAATTGCAACTCCGTGGGGCTTACCATCTTCCGTATGTGTGTGCTCAGTCGCTCCGTCATATCCGACTCTTTGCGACCCCATGGACTGTAACCTGCCAGGCTCCTCTGACCATAGAGTTTTCCAGTCAAATAGACTGGAGCGGGTTGCGTTTCCTGCTCCAGGGGATCCTCCCGACCCAGGGATCGAACCTGCACCTGCTGTGTTTCCTGCATTGGCAGGCGAATTCTTTTCCACTGCACTATTGGGGAAGCCTTTAGCATCTTCTAACTCTATATAATTTACTTCTTTGTTTTTTTAATTGTCTGTCTCTCTGCCTACTTGACTGAAAACTCCATGAAGGCAATGATTTGTCCCTTGGTTTGGTATATTACTATATTTCCAGTGGCTAGAACACCTCTTTGAAAGTTGGCTCTAAGTGAATTTTTAATTAATACGAGAGAAAGTGTGCATGGTAATTGAGGGAGACAGGCCTTAGGGTAATGATAACAGCTACAAAAACACTCAGTTAATGTGTTAATGTATTTAGATCTTACAAGTGCTTACACAGTGGGCATTATATTTCTGTTTTATAGCTGCGAAAGCTGAGTATTGAAGAGATTAACAAGCTTTCACAGGGTTAATAAACTTGTACAAATTCTTAAATTGTGGAAGCACTCTAATACACCTGACTAAGAAAAGGGGATCAAAGGCAAAGGATTTAGTCTTAGAAGTCAGGAAGACCTTTTCTCAAATTAGGAAGAAAGGAAGAGAAGATAGGTGAAGAAATGTAAGAGCTGAGATCGAAAGGAAGGTGCATAAGCAATCTGTTTTTTGTGACCTTGATTTTCTGTAGTAAAGAAGGAAGCCAGCTTATCTATTCAGATCCAGAGAAGATGTCTGGGGATTTTCGGAGGGCAGGGAAAGTATGAAAATAGATCTATCTGGGCAGTCTGCTGAAGGATCTACTAAAGATCAAACAGGAGGATGGATGCTTGAGATGTCTTAATGGCCCAGTTAAGAGTAACCAATCAGTCAACAAAAGGATGTTAGCAATGAATGGCATCTTTGAGATCATTTAATATAACTCCTGAATTTTAAATCAACACTTTAATCACTCTGTATCCCTTTGTCTGCTATCTACTGAGACTATTGGTCACTTCCATTCATCTTTAAAGATCTTGAATTAATCAGTTTTCCATTTGTTTTTTGGTTTGTGTATTATCTTCATCATTCTTTATTTTTGAGTTATAGTTGACATAGCATTATATTAGTTTCAAGTGTACAACATGATGACTCAGTATTTGTGTATATTGCAAAATGATCACCACAATAAGTCTGGTTAACATATGTCACCATGTATTATTACAGGTTTTTTTTCCTTGTGATGGGAACTTTCAAGATTTACTCTCATAACTTTCAATTATGCAATACAATATCATTACCAGTATCTACCATGCTGTACATTACATACTTATGACTTATATATTTTATAAATTGAAGTTTGTATCTTTTGACCACCTTTATCCATTCCTTCACCCCTTGCTTCTGGTAATCCCCAAACTATTCTGTGTATCTGTGGACTTGTTTTTATTGTTGTTGTTGTTTTTAAGATAATACATACAAGGGAGATGATATAGCATTTATCTTTCTCTGACTTATTTCACTTAGCGTAATGCCCTCAAGGTCCATGCATTTCATCCCAAATGGCAAGATTTCTTTTTTTTTATGGTTGAGTAATATCCCATTGTATATGGATACAATCACTTCTTTATCTATTCATCTGTTGATGGACACTTAGATTGTTTCCATGTCTTGCAGTGAAGTGAAGTCGCTCAGTTGTGTCCAACTCTTAGTGACCCCATGGACTGAGGAGCCTGGTAGGCTGGTAGGCTCCTCAGTCCATGGGATTTTCCAGGCAAGAGTCCTGGAGTGGGGTGCCATTTCCTTCTCCAGGGGCTCTTCCATGTCTTGGTTACCGCAAATGATGCCATGATGAACAAGGGGGTGCAGATATCTTTTCAAATTCATGTCCTTGTTTTCTTTGAATATTATGCTCAGAAATGGAATTGCTGGATCACATGGGAGTTCTATCTTTAATTTTTTTGAGGAACCTCCATACTGTTTTCCATAGTGGCCACCTCTGTTCTCATCATTCTTGAGTAATTATTTGTCCAGGTCAACTACTATTCCACACGTGGATCTTGCTCTTTATTGTCCTACCCAATTCCATTTACCATAACCTTTCCCCTCCGCAGTCACTGGTATCTGTGCTGAACTTGAAGAGTCTATGGACTTATAAGGAAATCAGTGAAGGGTTGGTAGTAGTTGGGTGTGGTGAGAGGAGGTTAACAGATAGATACCAAGGAGGGGAGGACGATCTGGAGGGTCTAGAGGGGATGGAGCACCAGTCAAAGTTGGGAGAGATTTGAGGCCACATAGAACTGAATAAAATTCATTCCTGTTTAAAATAGCTTTGTATCTATTCCAAGATAATTTTGATGTTTAAAAAATATGCATTTTTACATTGATGTGCTGTCATTTCTTCCTGTTTTGATAAGCAGAACCCATATTGTTCGCATTAAAACTTAAAAAAAAAAATGAAAAAAGTTACCAGTGAGATGTTTTTCTGCATAGAATTAAGGGTAAATACTATATTGATATGGGTAATAAATATCATGAGTGTTAACTATAATTCCTTATAATTAGAATTTGTAGATAGTCAAGTTATGCATACTTATCTATGTTTAGCGAAAGAGGTGCTAAAAAGTTGATATTTATATGTCTGTGAATTAGTGTTACTATTTATAACATTATGAACATCTATCTGAGAAAAATTGTTTATTTGTTTAACCGTGTTTTGATATTTGGCAGGTTACTTAAATTCTGGCTTTCATGGACGTTAGTACATGCATATTAAAAACAAACATTAATTTCATTGCCTTGTAAAGCACAAATTAACCAAATGTAATAGAAAGAGAGGGCACATACATGCAATATGCCAGTTTATATGAATTTGGATTATGTTTTAATGTTAAGAGTTTGGTTTTAAATGATTTAGGTAATTGTAGGCATTTCCTCTATTTAGTAACATGCACAGGTTTATACAGCCGCACAATAAACGTCTGTTCACATAGTGACAGGATACCATGTGTTGGCTGAAGCACACGTTGGTCAAAATGGCTGTAGCTTTAGCCGTGGAACCTTGTGAAAATGGAGGGGAAGTTCACCCTGGTTTAAAGTGACAGTTAGAATCACGAATTCTCACTGGAGAAGGCTTGTGATAAGCTTCTTAGTCTGCCTTCGCATTTGTGCAAAGAAGATTCCCGAGTTCTGAAGACATCAGTTGCTCAAAACCAGCCCATCTGGGAAGTGTTAGAGCACTAATGAGAATTCATTATTATATCAGTGAAGATAATTAGCTTGGTTGATTAAAAAAATTTTTTTTTTTGTCAGTGGGTGGGAGAAATGAAGAGATACTGGTCAAAGGTACCAGTTAAAAGATAATGAAGTTCTGGGGATCTAATGTACAGTATTATTGTATTTAAAATACAATAATGTATTTGAAAGTTGTCAAGAGAATAGATCCTGAAGTTTCCCTCCAAAGTGATGGCCATTCTGACTGGTGTGAGGTGGTACCTCATTGTAGTTTTGATGACATGGCCCCTTCTTGAGTCAAAAACACTCATAAGATGACCAGCTTATGGGTAAGTGGTTCTGACTTTTCTTGTCAGAAGATGAAAAATGAAATATTTCTACTTATGTATGAGTTACTAAAAACTTGCAGTAACACTCACTGCTTGAGCTTTGAAACCAATGCATTTCAAAAAATAGCTTGGTCTTCTACTGATGGAATCATAATGGAATCCACAATAGCCATCATTTATTAAGTGGTTGGTGTATGTTGTGTATCACCTCGTTTAATTCTCATGCCAACTGAGAAAGATTGCTGTGCTCTCCCTACTTCACAAGTTGGGGGATGGAGGGTTTGAGGCTAGCCCAAGATCATACAGCTAGCTATTGAGAGGGAGTGTTGGGATTTGAATCCAGGGCTTCTGCAAAAGTTCTTTCATCCTTAGGCAATAATTTGGGACCATGATTGTTTATTTTTTATAAACTAGTTTTATTGGGATTTGATTCACATACCGTACAATCTATCCATTTGAAGTATGTACCTCAGTGGATTTTAGTGTATTCACAAAGTTGTGTAGCCATCATCACAGCCAATTTTAGAACATTTTCATCATCCTAAAAAGAAACCTCTTACTCACTACAGTCATTTCTCATTTCCCTTCAACTCCCTCTCACTTCAGCCCAGGCTGATTCTTTACCACTGAGCCACCTGGGAAGGCCTACTCCAACCTTAGGCAACCATTAATTTTGCTTTCTATATCTATCAGTTCAGTTCAGTTCAGTCGCTCAGTCATGTCTGACTCTTTGCGACCCCATGAATCGCAGCACGCCAGGGTCTCCCTGTCCATCACCAACTCCGGGAGTTCACTCAGACTCGCGTCCATCGAGTCCGTGATGCCATCTCATCCTTGGTCGTCCCCTTCTCCTCCCGCCCCCAATCCCTCCCAGCATCAGTCTTTTCCAATGAGTCAACTCTTCACATGGGGTGGCCAAAGTACTGGAGTTTCAGCTTTAGTATCATTCCTTCCAAATAGGTTTGCCTATTGTGGACATTTCGTAAAAATAGATTTATATAACCTGTGGGCCTTTGTGATTGGCTTCTATAGCATAATTGTCCCCATATCTATCTGTTGTTGTAGTGTGTATCAGTATTCTGTTCCTTTTTAATAGTATACCATTGTTAATGGCATATACCACATTTTGTTTGTCTATTCATGATTGACAGACATTGTGTGGTTATCACTTTTTGGCCAGTATAAATAATACTGCTTTGATCATTTGTGTGCAAGTTTTGGGTGGACATATGTTTTCCTTTGTCTTGGTTATACACTTAAGGTTGGAACTGCTGGGTCATATGGTTTGGGCCACGTTTTAACCTCTAAGGTTTTGTATAGGTCATTTTGGAAATTGCCATAGTACCCAAACACATAGAGGTAGCAGAATACAGAAGAGCTACCCAAAGATTTATGCAGTATTTTTGAGGTTTGACAATCATTTTCCCTTTTCTGTCCCACATAGGAACACTCAGTGGAATCATGGAATCTTAGAATTGGAAAGCAAGTGACAGGTGACCTAGTCTCTTAACTGCTTTATTATAAAGATGAGGAGGCTAAAGCTCAGAGACTCTTCTCAAGATTATGTAGCTGACTGGACCCAGACCAAATACATGGTCTCTTTTTTCTCCCAGGGCTTGATTTCCACTGGGTTAGCTTCTCAAAGAGGGGAGGTTCTTAGAAATGAGGTTCAGTTGCTGAAGGAAAGTTGCTTCATATATTGTTTGCCACTGGCTGAAATGTATCTGGAATGACATTCTAGAACTAGGTCATTGTAATTCTTTGGGGTATGTGGTGTGGCCTTGAAGAAAGCTTGTCTTGCAAAGCATTTTGATTATAGGAAAGAGGTGTAAGAGGCCCCAGAAAAGGTGGTGGGGGAACCTTTGGAGGTTGGCTTTGGAGGCTGACTCAAAAGAATGTTAGTAAGTACAAAAGAAATTCAAATAATTCTTGAAGTTCAGTGAGTAGTCTGATTTCGGTAAAGTAGAATGTGAATGTTTCAGAGCCTGATGATCCAGGACATTTACAAATGTCAAGAATCACAAATGGAAATGGAAATTAAAAAAGTAAGGTGTGAGATGAAAAGCAGAAAGTTAAATGATTTTTAGATGTTATAACACTTTTCATAATACTGAAATCAATTCAATAAGCACTAAAGAAATAAGCAACTGGAAAATTTGTCATTGAAGAGGGTGAGTGAAGATGCAGTCGATGTGAATGGAGAAGGTGTATAAATCATGATGCTAGGATGATTTGCTGAAACAAGCCTTGTTAGCGAGTATTCAGAAGATGGCACTAAATATTCCTAATGTCATCTCAATTTGAAATAAGGTGTGATACTGACTTACTGAGCCACTTATTGAATTTTTTATACATGGAAAGGATGTCTTGATTTTCCANTGATTTGCTGAAACAAGCCTTGTTAGCAAGTATTCAGAAGATGGCACTAAATATTCCTAATGTCATCTCAATTTGAAATAAGGTGTGATACTGACTTACTGAGCCACTTATTGAATTTTTTATACATGGAAAGGATGTCTTGATTTTCCAGTTTCTTCATAAAACATTTTTGAGATGTGAAGAGTAGTTTATTGTTAAACATTTCACGGAATGTATAAGAGGCTTGGCAATTGAATGAAAGTTGCAAAATATGAAAGATATATTAGTTTCTCAGTACTTTTGGTAGCACAGAGAGATTTGGGGATCATTTAAAAATTCATGCAAATAAACAGTCATTACAGCCTAAAGTATATTAGTTAAAAAAATTCAACAACCGCTCGTTAGCTATATACTCTATATGAGGCCTTCTGTTAGCCTCAAGGAATGCCAAGATTAACCAGGGATCATTTCTACTCCAGAAATTTATGATTTAATGATTTAAGTACTATTTAACAAAAAATATGCTAAATGTCAATGATGAGAGAGACAGAGAGAGAGAAATACACAAAAAGAATAGTACAAGTACAAAAGGCAGGCAGGCTTTGAAAATACATGTTCCATAATCATCTTGTAAATAAGGATTTGTAAGCTCTGTCTCCTCTGATTAGCATTAAAGATGGCCTATGGAGTCTAAGCTCTGTTGAGCTCAGGATATAGATCTTATTGTCACTAACTATGTGTAACTGGAGAAGGACATGATATATGTGGAAAATATCTGCATAGTAATTACTTGTAGGGGTGACTAATGATAAATTGGATCTTGGCTTTAAATAAATAGTTGTAGCTGACAAAGCTTTTGTAATCTATGCAGTCCATGTTCAGCTTTCTAATTTCTCAGTTTTATAGCTGAATTTTCCCAATCCAGGATCCCCAACCTAGTTTTTTGTTTTTAAATGTCTTTCTGTCTCTTTTGATCTTCTTGACATTAATTTTGGGTGTCCTGACCAGTTGTCTTGTGGGATGTCCTGCATTCTGAACGTGGGATGATTGTCTTACAGTTGTTTTCAGGTTAAATATTTTTAGCAAGAATACTTCGTGGCCAGTGTTGAGTTGTTCTTATTGTATCAAATTGGAGCATGTGATGTCACATTATTCTACTCTCACTTGATGAATGCCAATTTACTGTCAAATATGCAAAATCCAAAAAATGACTTGGACCTCTTTCCATGTGATGGAAAGAGCCTTAGGCAATGAGGGATTAGCTGGTTGGGGTGGTAGAGGTGTGTTGGTCATTAATCTTTTCTTATCAACTGAATGGCTTAGACTCCAGTGACTAGTAACCTGTTTGTAACAGTTGAGATCATGGTTGTGCTGATCCCAGGGATTCTGCATCATTGTCCTGTGTCCCATGCATTGCACTTGTTTTTCTTTACATTCATTTTGGTTGTGAGGTTAAATCTTGTTCTCTTTGTTTCATGTGTGAGAATCATTTCAAATTTGAAGAAGTAGAGGTTTTAAACAGGGAANATCCCAGGGATTCTGCATCATTGTCCTGTGTCCCATGCATTGCACTTGTTTTTCTTTACATTCATTTTGGTTGTGAGGTTAAATCTTGTTCTCTTTGTTTCATGTGTGAGAATCATTTCAAATTTGAAGAAGTAGAGGTTTTAAACAGGGAAGTTTATAGGTTGCGTTCCCTAATTCAAGACATTTTTATTGGGAGCTTCTGATTGTCAGGCACTATTGTAAGTGCTGCTGAGCTATATACAAAAATCTGCCCTCGTGGGAGTTTATGTTCTAGGGTGGGAGACCATTGATAAACACAGAGAAAAAATTTTTTCAAGTATCAATTAGTGTTAAGTACCATGATGAACGGCTTCCCAGGTGGCTCAGACTGTAAAGAATCTGCCTGCAGTGCAAGAGATCCATGTTTGATCCCCAGGTTGGGAAGATCCCCTAGAGAAGAGAATGGCAACCCACTCCAGTATTCTTGCCTGGAGAATTCCATGGACAAAGGAGCCTGGTAGATTACAGTCGATGAGGTTGCAAAGAGTTGGACACAACTGAGAGACTAATGCACANTGGGAAGATCCCCTAGAGAAGAGAATGGCAACCCACTCCAGTATTCTTGCCTGGAGAATTCCATGGACAAAGGAGCCTGGTAGATTACAGTTGATGAGGTTGCAAAGAGTTGGACACAACTGAGAGACTAATGCACACACACCATAATGAAACATTATGGAAAATGTTAACAGAGTGTGTTTGGGGACATTGATGAGATGACATGGGCTGAAGGCCTCACTCAGGTGATGTTTATGGAGAGGTGTGATTGAGGTTAGGCAGCAGGCCATATAGTGGGGGTGATCCCTGAACAGGATTCACGTGAAGCATCCTCTGTTTGTCTGAGGAGAGCCAGGAAACTGGCTGGGCAGGTGGTGGGCAGTGAGTGAGGGGAGCCTGGTAGAAAACTGGGTCTAGAAAGAGTATTTAAATACAGTCCCTGCTAGGTGTGGTAACAGGAAATTCCTGCAGGCTGGAGCTGTATGTACCTACTTTAGGGCAAGAAAAACAAGTATGGAAGACCCTGAAAATGGCCAGTGTTAACTGAGTTCTCCCACTTTGTCCCATGTGGTATAGAACTGCATTAAATACAGTTTGACCATTTTGCTTTTCATTCCTATCTCCAAGGTGATGGTACAAGTACTTTAGTCAAGATACAAATCAGCAGTGGGTTTTGCTCTTTCCAGCTGGACATCTCTTTGTAAAGATGTGCAAATAGTTTTAAATCCTGTGGTGCTATGAAAGGAGCATTGAGCTAGGAGTTGGAAGATTTGAACCAACAAACTGGCATGAGGGAAACATCTTAAACTTTCCCTAGTATCCTAGCATTCCTATTTATCACGTTGAGATAAGTCCAGAGTGTCTGATGGGGCTGCTGGAAAGAGGGAAGGGGGTAATGGATTGGATGTGCTTTATAAACTGTGTCTGTCTGCAAGTCTAAGGTATTATTATCATTTAAACCTTTATTATAGTTTCGATAAACAGAGGCAGTCTATTATCTACCTCTCCTTTGAAAGGGGAGCAACAAATAGTTACTTCAGGGTAAAATGCTTCTTAAAGAGCTGAGTCTGATCAGTGCCCCTTAAAGGACCTAATGAATTATTCAACTGTTCTTCAAACCAGCATATCTGAAGTAAGGAAATGATCACTTTTCACTCCCATTTCCGTCTTCTGGAAATCATCATGCTCTGTCCAAGATACCACTTGGAGAATCTTGTTGAGTTTCAAGCCTGGATTAATACAAGAGAAACAGCTTCGTATTTCTTAGAGAAATGGAAATTTAAGGATTGGTGCATCTAAATGAGGCCATTGGCCAACATTCACTGAGGGTCTAACATGGATGCAGATGGATAGATGCAAAGATGGATGGATGGATGGATGGATAGGCAGGCAAGCAGAGAAGTAGACTAGATGGTTGGTGCTTTGTGGGATAGAAAAATGTGTGAGAAATGGATATTAATAACAATTATAGCTGACATTATTAAGCACTTATATGCACCTGCATGAATCCTCCCCCAAACCAAAGAAGGTAACCAGTATTATTATCCCACTTTACAGGGGAGGCAAATACTATTTAGAGGGGTTAAGTAGCTTTCTCACGGTCATAGAGCTAGAAAATTGCAGAGCTGGGATTTGACTTTGGATGTGCCAGTTGCATATGGTATCACTGGGAGAGAAGAATTTTCTCTAAGGGAAGTTACATAACAAATACTGAACCACATGTATGTGCAGTGGAGAGGGGAAGGCTGTCATGGAGGAATATAGAGTAGGAAGAGAACGGATTACTGGGAGCTGAACTGATTGAAGGAGGTCTCTTAGTTTGTTTAGGCCTCTATAATAAAATACTATACGGTGAGTAGCTTATAAACAACAGAAATTCTTTGCTCTGAGATTAAGGTACCAGCATAACTGAGTGGTTGTCCTTTTCAGAGTCACAGACTTCTAGCATTTTCACATGGCGTAAGGGACGAGGAGGCTTTCTGGGCTTTCTTTTTATGAGAGCCACTGATGCCATTCATTAGGATGATTCTCTTGACTTCGTTACCGTACAGAGGCCCACTTCCTAATACCATCACCTTGAGAGTGAGAATGTCAACATATGAATTTTAGGAAGGCACACACATTCAGACCATATCAGGAAGATTGTTGGAAGAGGATGCCCTTTAACAGAGATTTAAAAGATTGAGGGGACTAGACTGGGAAAAAATGAACAGGAGCCAAAGTGTTCAGGAGAACGAGCAAGTGCAGATATAAAGGCTGTTGATGTTGTTGTTGTTCAGTTGCTCAGTTGGGTCCTACTCTGTGACCCCATGGACTGCAGCACTCCAGGCCTCCCTGTCCTTAATCAACCCCCAGAGCTTGCTCAAACTCATGTAAACTCATGTCCATTGAGTTGGTGAAGCCATTCAACCATCTTGTCCTCTGTCATCCCCTTCTCCTCCTGCTGTCAATCATTCCCAGTATCAGAGTCTTTACTAATGAGTCAGCTCTTCGCATTAGCTGGCCAAAGTATTGAAGCTTCAGCTTCAGCATCAGTCCTTCCAATGAGTATTCAGGATTGATGTCCTTTAGGATGGACTGGCTTGATTTCCTTGCAATCCAAGGGACTCTCAAGAGTCTTCTCCAACACCACAGTTCAAAAACATCAATTATTTGGCACTCAGCCTTCTTTATAGTCCAACTCTCAAATCCATTCATGACTACTGGAAAAAACATAGCTTTGACTATACAGACCTTTGTCAGTAATATCTCTGCTTTTTAATATGCTGTCTAGGTTTGTCATAGCTTTTCTTCCAAGAAGCAAGCATCTTTTAATTTCATGACTGCAGTCACCATCTGCAGTGACTTTTGGAGCCCAAGAAAATAAAGTCTGTCACTGTTTCCATTGTTTCCCCAAAGGATAAAAGTATGTATAGCCAGGTACAAGTGGGCTGAGGGGTCCTGTCCTTCCTAAAGGGAGAGTTCCAGATGAAGCATAAGAACAGAAAAGATTAGAATAGAAGCCTGCACCCCTGCTGTGAGATATTGGTGGCCAGACTCAAGGACTTGGATTTCACTCTCCTAACTCTACGGACCTCACGTGGCCCTGAAACCAGCTAGTGATTTGATGAAAGCTGTGCCTGAAGAGGACTTCATTTGAAATCAGATATAAGGATCTACTAGAGTTGAAAAGATCAGATATGAATAAAGCATATTTTTGAATGATTTTATTGTATATTTATGTATCTCTAGGGAAAGGAAAACATACTCTGATTCCATGAGTTATGAACACAGGCTGTGCAGTCTCTCTCAGAGCTATGGTCAGTCCACGTTTAAAACAGGGTCAAGGCTACATGTAGAGAGGGAGACCTGTCTAAAGTACAGTTTCCCTGCTGGGCTTGACAAGAGGTGTTCGGTTCCTGATGCTTCTAGGTTTCCTTCTCATTCTTGTGATTCATTTGCTTGAATCTGACCATTTTCCCTCTGGCCTACATAATAAAAATAGCTATCATTTGCTTTTCAAAAATGTGTTTTCTGAGCATTCATAGCAAATGAAAGAATTAAATGTTCTTTCTGTTTTGCTGATGAGAAACTGAAGCTCAGAGAGGTTAAAAACTAAAGTCATATAACTAGCCCAGTAATCAGTGGCATTAAGGTTGATTATTTAGTCAGGACACTCCTGGTTTTTCTTCCATCCTTGTGGTGGTGAAGAGTATGAAATTGATTGTTGACCATCCCCGCTCCCTTGCTTGCTAAGTGCTCTTTGGCAGATTGTGAAATATATTTGTGCCTGATTTTCCTAATCTATAAAATGAGGATAGTCATACAATCTACCTGGCATGTTATAAGAGCTCAATTAATAGCTCTTCTGTGATTAATTTTTAAGTATTATTTTCTATCACCAAATCCTTCTGTTGGCTGTGACTCTCTGGTGCTCAGAAAAAGATTCCAATTCTGGCACAAAGGAAAAAGGAACATCTTTGAATATTCATTCCAGTTTGTGCATGTTAATTGGAAAACTAATTAGCTGTCTATTTTTTTTTCCCTGGGATTTTCTTAACCCAGTTTCCACGTCGATGCTGCACACGCTTCCCTCTGTACCCATCTCAGGGCTCATCAGCTGCTGTTAAATTTGGTGAGGCAAGAAGGAACTTGATGTTGTCTCACTGCCAGCCTTGCCGTCTCCTCAACCGGGTAGAACTGCAGTCCTTTTAGGACTGTAAAAACAGTTATTTGGGCTGTCTCGCCTTACTTGAACCTGTGGGGCAAGGGCAAACTCAAGTGTCCTCAAGGTGGTATAAGATTTCGGAAGAAATCACTCAGCAAATTTGCAATAGACTATTTATAACCAGACAAGCCAAGCAAAAAAAGCTACCTACTTGGTTGCAGTTATCAGGAGGGGAGGAAGACAAAGGATTCAGAGAAGCAGTTCCCACAGGGCTTACTAGTCATCAAAAACTAAAAACTCCTTACCATGTCCTTTGTGTGTTCTTCTAGGGCTTAGAATGCCAGAGATATTCATTAACGAGTCACTGGTGGGGATAAGCTTTGGTGTAATTGCTCAGTTGGCCTTTCTAGGAGCTACTTCTTTCTTGCTTGACTTTAATGAGCAGTTTTAGATACAGATATATTCTCTAGTACCGGTAGTATTGATTTCTGGGTCTAATTTAAAATAACCCCAAGTATTCCCGCTCACTTCAGTGACTATTCACAACGGGAATTCAAACCCAGGTTTGCATTGCTAATGTTCTGAAAATCTGTTTGTCCGGTACTAATTACGCTTTCATTTCCGCTTGAAAGACCAGCAGAAGAAGAGCAGCGAAGTCTTACAACAATCAAAATTTGAAATTAAACCTATTGCACCTCCATGAAAAATACTAATAGTATTTTTTTTTATCCAGAAGACATGAAAACACTTGCAATAAATATGTAAATGTGATGAGTATCAGTGATTAGAGCCAACTCTTTTACTTCTCTTTCTAACAGCTTGCCCAGCCTTGGAGATTGGCAATGAAATGTAAACATCGTAAATAGCTAACTCACATAGTTGGCCAATGCCTCTTTTTATTTCCCAATGCTGATATTATAGATGACCCAAGGATGAAGGCACTTACGTGTGCAGAAGTCTGACCCACTGGAGCTCACGCTGCCGTCAGCCCTTTGTTTGTGATGGAGACTATGCAAGGCTATCTGACGGTAGTGTGTTAATGCTAGTTTCAGTACTGTTGAGAAGTGGGGTCTGTACCTCCTTCCCTTTGAATTTGAGTGGGTTTAATGAGTGCTTTGTCATGTACAGTATGGCAGAAGTGATTCTGTGTCAGTTTTCTGGGCAAAAGCTTCAAGAGGTTGCAGCCACTTTCCTGTGTGTTGAAACACTCACTGCATGTAAGACCTGGGGCCGCCATGCTGGAAGGAAGCTGAGGATACTTGTTTGGAGAGGTGGTGTGGAAAAGAGATAGCAATCAACCATCTCAGCAAGGTGCCAGACATGTGAGTGAAGAGTCTTCAGATGATTCAGCTTTGGCTAGGAAGTAAAAGCCCCTAGAACCATAAAAAGATGTTCTTTTAAGCCAGTAAGTTTTGAGGGGTTAGTTATCCAGCATTAGATAATCTGAACAGGGACACATTTTATTTTTTACTGTCAGAGAAGAAAAGATGCTTTTGATGGTCTAGAATTGGGTATTTTTGTTTCTATATTGAGATGTGGGAACCTCTTCAGCCTGATGTTATCAGGGTTTTTTTTGAATTTCCTAGAGGACTAAAGAACCCTGTACAAATTGCTGCTCCTTATCTAGATTCTATTTTCTTTTTACTTAACTTCACCTTACTTGTTTGTGCAAAGTTGTGGCGAATATAAATTTCCGCTCCTCTGACAAAATATTCATGCAAAGCTAGAGTTGCACTGGCCAGAAGAAACATTGGAACAGCTAGGAAGAACCTAGAAATTGGCAGAAAGGAGGGAGTAAAAATAATTTAAAATGCTGCTTGTATTGAAAAATGGAGAGAGAGAGAAAAAAAACTCCAGAAGTTTTGGTTTTGATTTATTTTAACATTTGGCATGAATGAAAAGACAATTCAATGTGCCTCGTTTCCTCTTAAATCCCTTGGGGTGTGTATGGTATCTAGGGGACCAGAAGATAAGGTCCTGTCCTAAGCTTTGTCTGTGTCCATCCAGTTCATCATCTTCTCAACTGTATGGGTAATGAGAGTTGTGGAGACTTTTGTTTGCTCTCTTTACATGTTCAACAGCTTGAAGACCATATATATCTAAAGTTTACATGTGGCCTTTCTATGAATGAGTCAGTCAGTGAAAATACGTATAAGTGTAAATTCACCTGCAGTGTGGGAGACCTGGGTTGGGAAGATCCCCTGGAGAAGGGAAAGGCTACCCATCCAGTATTCTGGCCTGGAGAATTCCATGGGCTGTATAGTCCATGGGGTCGCAAAGAGCTGGACACAACTGAGTGACTTTCACTTTCAAAATAATGTTAGCGCCTTTCAGATTTCATGTTTCACTTTTTTTTTTCCCCCACTCATAGGTGACAGTAGATTGAAGTTTTGTTTTTCTGCAGACAGAGAAAGTGCAGAGCACTTCGCTAGGTGTTGAGGATTTTAAGGCAAGTTTCACTCCAGGGGAATTGCTTTTGTTTTTGACTCTTGTTTTGTTTGTTTGTTTTTAATTCCACTGTTTTCCAAATACCCGACTTCTTTTTGATGTTGGTGCAGGGATAAGTATCATGTTGCTTACCGATAATATTTGTCTTTAGTATTTCAAATTCAGGTTTTCTCCAATTTTACTCCAGAGTATGAGCACAGAAATAACAGCATTAATTAAAAGCACAAAATGCAAATAGAGATAGCTATAGAGCACAGCTTAGTCCCCCTTGAGGGACACTAATCTAAAAGTATATCAACATGTAGCAGTAAACAGTGAGGCAGAGAAAAACAGCCTGGAAGATGCTCCTTACTCTTGTTCTGTGAAATTCAGTTGTGTGGGAGCTGTATTGATTGGTGCTAATAACAGTATTTCCTAATATTTGTGTATTGATTTAAAACTTTCACATACGTTAGCCTGTGTCAGTTTGCAGTTGAGGAAAGTGAAATTTAAAGATGTTTTGCTGGATGGTCTGGGACTCAGCCAAAGGGGAGGAAGGAAGGGTGGAAGAGGCCTGATGAGTGTTCTGTGTCTGGTGGATACTCGAATCCTTAACAGGTCACTTCATTTAACTGTCACAACAACCCGCTGAGGTCAGTACTGTTACTGCTGTTCTCATCTGACCGTCGAAGGAACCAGGGATCGGGAATATGAACACGACTGAGGCAGCTTTTGAGGCCAGAGCCCGGGTTTGATCCAGATCTGGCTGCTTTCTGGTGTCTTTCATCCCAAGAACAAAAAACCTCTCTCGGGACACTTGGCGGCAAAATGAATCTGACACCCCTTTCCCCAGTCCCCGCTACGATAGAGGCTTCCCTGGATCCCCGGCCTTGTCGAAGCCTTCCTTCATGGCTACATGAGCCCCTGTGGTCCTCTTCCTTCCTTGAATCTAAAGTTTTCCTTATTAAATAAGGTGAGAAAGTTAGGGCTTCCTTAAATACATGGTAGAATTTTGCAGAATTTCTCAAATTGAGTTGGAGAAAAACCCCTAATGTAGCTTTTTAGTTATCTACATAGACTTTTCTCTCTCTCTCCTATTTAATGACGAAATATAATTTATATCAGGGACAGAACATAAACATAATGTGAAAGATGTTATGTTTACTTTGTCCTTTTTTCACTTTTTTAAGAAGAAGCTGCCACCAAAATGGCTTTAATGGAAACTGTATCTTACTGTGATTCTGATCATACTGTTAGGATTTTTCTCATCTGTAACCTTTTCTGAACATTGTTTTATGGGAATGAGGACTTAGAGTAAGGGTGTCTGTCACTCACTGCGGGTTGGGAAAGCTGATTGAAATGGAGGTTACTAAAGGGCTTGGAGACAGGAAGCAGCCATGAGGCGCCTGAGCTGCTCCTTTCTGGATGATCCTGCTTAAGCTCACATGGGCCTGATGCAATAGGTGGGTGCGGCTCACAGCTCTGAGATGCTCCTGTGCATCGCATACTGGGAGGTAGAGGCTGGAGTTTCAGTGTGCACACTTAAGGAAGCTGGGGCCACAGCAGGAACCACACAGTGCTTGTTAAATTAAAGTTATAAACATGAAACCTTTCGATGCTTCTGTTTCCTTGGAAAATGGAAATAAAATCTCTGCTCTTCTGCTAAACGGCATTTCATGAGTGCTGATTCCCAGAGGCAGCTGCTGCTCCCTGCCTGCCTTCTCCCTCCTGACAACTGAGAACAGGGGTTGGGGGAGTCTCTACCTCCCAGATGGTTGAAGATGCTATGAACCCAGTAAAAATTACTGTTTTATGTGATTGGTGGCCAATTGTCCCCCTAACTGCACTCCATTAAAAACTAGAGAAAATGCAGCAAAGCAACAAGGCAATTTCCATGTTACAACTAAAAGAGTTTCTAAATTTGGAACAGATAACTGTGAAAAGTTAATAGAGCCTTGGCGGTGCTCAGGGTCATCTGATGGATGCTTGCTTTCTTTTTATGACATTCCTGCCAAGGTTACCATCACCCCCTGTGCCCACCTTACCCCCCTTCCTCCACTGTCCACTGTAGAGAGCAGCCTAGTTCTCTTTGAATTCTTTCTCCCACTTTCTTCAGCTCATCAGCTACTTTTCCTTACCCCCTTTCACCCACTAAACACCAGAGGAGACCCCTTCCCCCTGTTCCCAGGTCCCAGGCCTCCTGACCTTTCCCCTGTCCCCTCCTGGAGGGACCCATCCTTGTCCTCTTTTGCTTCCTCCCACTTTTGTCCCCTCTACTGTGAGTGGCTGGGAGACTTCCTTCACTCCCATTCTGCCCCTCTGCCCAGCTTTGCTCTGGATAAAGTCTCATGGGATCTGTTACGATCTTTGTCAGCAGTCACTGTGCTATCCAACATGTTCATTATAGACTCAGTGAACTGAGGAATATCGCACGTCTGGATGGCTCTGTTTTCTGTCTGTAAAATGGGAGTGTAGTCACTTACTCTGAGCAGTTAATTGGTGGGAATTTTTAAGAACACGTATTCATTTCTTTGGCTGAGATGGGTCTTAGCCGCATCATGTGGGGTCTTTGTTGTAGTGCATGGACTCTAGTCTAGGCACGTGGGCTTAGTTGCTCTGTGGCACGTGAGATCTTAGTTCCCTGACCAGGAATCGAACCCAGGTTCCCTGCATTACAAGGCAGATTCTTAACCACTGGACCACCAGGGAAGTCTTGGTGGGATGTTTTCTAGAGAGTCTTTGGAGTGTGATTGCTCTGTGTGAAATGTCTGCTGCATGTCTCTGAGCTCTGGGTTCTTCTCACCCCCTGACTCTCTGAGGTCTGGTTTCAGATCCCTGCCAGGCATTCGCCCTGGCTTCTGACTTCTGTCATCTAGGGAGGCAGTATAATGGAACAGCTTTAGCGTTCTGCCCTTAAGGGCTGTGTGCCAGCAATGAGGACGACTACTGAACTACAAGCAAAGGGATGCTGTGTTTTTTTCTTCTAGCTCGTCTTTGGTCATCCATCATTGAATACCTAATTATTAACTCAGTTGTGCTTGAGGTCCTGGCATTATAGACCCCAATATACTTGTCAATCTATATTGTAGCATCAAACATAACTTATCATAAAGTTTAGGCCACACATAGTTTTACTAATGGCTATATTTTCTCTAGCCCTTTCCATTCTTAGCTCTGTAGAACTGTGGTTCATCTGAAGAGTTAGACACATGATTTCTCTGGCAGTAGCTCAGGAGTTTCCTTAAATTCTTATTTGCCCTCAACCTGGCCTGTTTTTTGAAGCATGAGCATGACTCTTATGGTGTTCTACTAAACTAGTTCTATATGACTGTGAATTTTGTTTTAAGTAGTGTTTCCTAGCAGGATATCATACTCTTACTTCTGGAGATTAAATTTGGTTTAAAAAAATAGGAGTTTGGGGATGCTCTGTATAAACTGTGGAGGAGAAATCTATCAGCCTTCTGCATGGTTTATAAGTCATGGCCAACATTACCTGCTACATGGAGTAGGCTAGAGTCTGCTTCTCTATTTCTGTTTTGAAGTTGTTTGAATTAAATGAATCTATTTTCTCTAGACTGCTCTTTTACTCAGTGATGCCTCTAAATTAGCGTTGTCATCTTTTACCAAATTGGTATTTGGTGAAGAAGGAATTCATAGGGCCCGGACTGCATCTTAGGCCTGTTCATGCTGATCATGCTCGGCCACCTTTCCAATGGACTCTGAACTCTGTGTTTAGTGCCTATGAAAACAACAACAGAAGGATAAGACCCCCTCCAGACAGGGGAACCTTGAAGATTGTATCTAGGTTACTCATCGCCTAAGAGAAAACATACACTCATCACCCCTTCCTCCAGACAGGCCATAAATTTTTCTGTATCTATGGGAGTGTAACCTCGGGTTTATTGATTATTGGCTAATTGTTTGACTGAGTACATGAGCACATAGCATGTGAATGATGGGGTTATTGGGATTGTATTTTCCTTGGTTTATGTAAGTCTCAAGGAATTTGGAGTGGTGGGTTCAGACATGTGCACGTGGGGAATAAAAGATTTTCACAAATGCTGGTCGGGGTCCTTGGCTAAGAGGAGACTCTGCCTTGGGCCCGCCGGTGTAATAAACTGCACTGCACTATCTGCATTGTCCTGAGTGAGTTTATTTCCCGGAATGCGTGGCTACAACAGGAGTACCTTATAGATTTATTATTTAGTCTTTTCAGGATATACACTGGTAAACTAAGAGTAGAAAAATTATAAGACTTTCATGCCATCTAAACAAAATGGTCAAGGGTCTTATTGGATTATTTTAGGGTTACTTTGTTTCCACAAAAACAAAGGGTAAAAAATTGATATCTTAGTAAATACCTCTTACTTGAGTGATTGAAAAAACTGTTTAATTTGACAAAGGACTGGGTTATGAGATTGTGTACTGCGAGATCTCTTTTAGAAATCAGCAGAAAAGTTCTGTGAAGGATGCTAATTTATGTGTTATTTACAAAGCTAAAGAGAACATCTCTTTGTCTAAAACATTCCACCCACCCATTTTCCATGTCATTTATCTCTTTTTTCATAATTAATTTTTTAATTTGATTGATTTTAAGTTTTTCCTGCAGAGTTGTACTGCCTGCATTCCAATCCCCACACTTACCAACGTGTAACCTTTAAGACATTGCTTACCGCTTTCTGTCTCTCTTTCCTCTGCCTACCTCTACCAACCTGTGTGGGTGTGGGTTTATAAAGTCAGCTTTATTGATTAATTAAATTGTACTATTCTGGGACCATTATGGGCTTCCTTGGTGGCTCAGCTGTAAAGAATCTGCCCACTGATGCAGGAGACTCAGATTTGATCCCAAGAACCACTATAACAATTTAAAAAGGAGATGCTGGGTTTCAAATTTCTAATTGTGTTAAAGGTTTAAATTGAGCCAACAATAGGCTCAATTATAGAGGAAATACTCTATAGGCTTAGAGGCTCGGCATAGAGGAAATACTGTCTAGAGTAACAATACCGATTGTAGTTGAGAGGAGAAACTGCCAGCCTGGCAACCAAAATCTGGTTTCTCCCCAAATTCTGTCAGTCATGTACTTGGAAAAATCACTTAACTGCTCCGAGTCTTGGACTCCCTATCTGTGAAAATGGAAATACTAGTCTTTTCCTTGCAAAACTTAGGGGACTTGAGAATTTGTATAACCAATGAGAGAATATATATGAACTCTCTTTTAAAAAAGAAATAAATAAACTGTGCACTCTGAAGTTGTGAAGTAGGTCTGAAGACTGTCAGGAATTCGAGATTCCTCAGATTTTCTTTAGCTCATTAAAAAAAAAGAAAGAAAAAAACTGAAGACACAAACTATCTTTAGTAACAGCCAAACATGTGTAAGATCAGATTGCTCATGATTTCTTAACGAATGTGTTATGAAGATTCATTAAATTAATGAACTGATGAAAATTAGTTGCAGTGATAGGAAGCAAAGTTGGCACGTTTTAATTTTCATTCTTTTTGTTTACTCCTTACAGTGGTTCACAGAGGCTTTTGGAACTGTGGCCTTGAGGGGAGAAGGGATGTTTTGGTTGTCAAAATGAATGGGGCATCAAAATGGCATTTGGTGGGCAGTGGCCAGGAATGCTAACCTCCATGCAATGAGCAGGGCTGTCCAGCTTAACAAAGAATTGCCCTGCTCAAGATTCTAATAGTGTCTTCATCAAAAACAACTTGTTACCTGATTTCTGTTTCTTGACATAGGTCCTCCAAGTGACCTTTAAAGGTGGCACCCAGCCAGTGCCACTTTACAGAAAACAAGTGGCTGTACTTCATGTTTTAACTAATTGGAAATGCTTCTGCCACATCTCTCATCTATGCTGATTTCATTTTCACAGATGTAGCCATGTCCTGGCATCTTTCACCTCTGAGTCTATAGATGAGTGAGGTATGGATGTCAGGCATAGGCCCACAGTTGTTGCTGTGAAAAACAAGACTGAGTAAAGCTGCTGTTCTAACAACATCTTTTTTTTAATTTTTAGAATATACTTTCTTTTAATTTATTTTTCAGTAGGTAATACATTGCCATGGTTCAAAAATTAAAACCACATTAAAGGTATACTTTAAAAGGTCTCGTTCCTATTCTAGTCCTAATCCATTGCTTTCATGCACCTCCTATAAGTGGCTATTTTTATTAGTTTCTTACTGTGCTTCCTTGTTTCTTTTTCTTTCTTTCTTTTTTGAACCATTTTTAAAGTCTTGGTTGAATTTGTTACAAAATTGCTTCTGCTTTATGTGTTGCTTTTGTGGCCTCAAGGCATGCAGGATCTTAGCTCCTTACCAGGGATAGACTCCTCACCCGCTGTACTGGAAGGTGGAGTCTTAACCACTAGACTGCCAGGAAGTCCCTCCATTGTTTCTTTATTTGAGCAAATGTGAATAGATAATTTACCTCTCTTTCTGATGCAAAACTCTTGTCTACCCAGGGCTGATTCTTGTCAACGTACGGTGAAAACTGCTACTATATTGTAAAGTAATTAGCCCCCAATTAAAATAAATAAATTGATTTTTTAAAAAAACCCCCAAACTCTTGTCTATTTGTTTTCTTCGTTTCTTCTGTGCGCATCCCGTGTGTTCTCCACATTCTTGCTCTTGGAAAAACTGCCCTTTCACAGGGTGTTTAGCTACAGCAGGCGTTCAGCTCCGTCACCTGCTTGGAGTCGTTTCTTTTGGAGCCTTGAATCACCTCCAGCCTGGATGGCCTGTTTCCTTGCCATCCTGGACTTTTCTTTCATCTTCCTGCTTTGCCCCTCTCTCTCTGATCTCCTTTCCTACATTCCATGTCTGTTCTTTCTTAGTTTGCTTCCTTATTTTCAAGGAGTACATCTTTCAGGAGCTTTCAGAGGAAGGATGGAAAATTTTAGACGTTGTGAATTTCAGTATTTCTCTATTAGTGCTTCCTTGATTTCTGGATAGTTTTGCTTGGTGAAGAGGTCTAGGTTGGAGGCTGTGCTTTCTCTGTAGATGTGTGATTATCTGTGTGCGCTCAGTTGCTTCAGTCATGCCCGACTCTGCGACCCTACGGACTGTAGCCCGCCAGGCTCCTCCAGGCAAGAATACTGGAGTGCATAACCACGCTGTCCTCCAGGGGATTTTCCAGACCCAGGGATCAACCCTCCATTGCAGTGGGATTCCTTACCTGCTGAGTCATCAAAGGAAGCTCACTGAGCACATCCTTTGATTCTAGTACTTTGTGTCTCCTACTAGGAATTGATAGTTTTTTGAGTCTGAAATAATACTTTTTAAGTATTGCTGTAAGGATAGTATTGTAGACATTGTTCACTGTATTAATATCACTTTATGGAGAAAAAAAGTGTGTGTGCTTCAGTAACAGTAATACCAGTGTTTCCTCTTAGTTTTGGAAGCCATTAATTATTTTGCTGATCCTGTTTCACTCTTGGCATTCACTGCCAGATGATTCACAATCAAATTTGAAACTCAGTGCTAGGATCAAGAAAAGGTACTTGTTTGCATGTCCATTCACTTCCATTGGGCGCCAAATAAATTTTCCCCTTCACTTTAGTTCTCCTTTGACTGATTGCCTCTCTTTCTTTTCTAAATTTTGGTCTGTGATGTCTTTGCTCCATAAGTTTTTTTTCAAATGAGGTGGGGTCAGTAATAATGGAACACATCGTCTCAGAATGTCTTACCTTAAGACAGCCTTACATGGGCTTTCTAAAGAGAGAATTATTTTCTGTTCTTTTCTTTAAAAAGTCTTTTTACTGCCATATTTATAGTAAAAATGGTATCAGTTATTTTTAGTCATAACCCCAATAATGCTCAACCACCAACTATTCAAAAGTGTGAATGGAAACCTATAGAAATATATGGTCATTAACATCTCTTGTTTGGGGGCTTTGGCACCCGACAAAGCTTGTGAATTTTCCTTTTAACTGAGCAGTAATTGCTGATTTAGATTTCACTAGTCCCAAAGAAACAGATATCACTTGTTTGGGCTCCAGAAATAAATAACAGCAACAGTAGCCACATTGACAGTACACCAGCTAATTTATTGAGCTTTTATTGATATTTTGTGTAAGGCACTGGACTACATTTAAGTGCATTACTTGATTCTTCCAACTGCTGTATGGAGTTGATGTTAAATTGCTTCTTTGCTCTTTTATTTCTCTGGAAGCTCCCGCATTTATATTCATCTGACCTTGTGCTTCTTACCAGTCTCTGCACTGCTGAGAACTTAAAATACTCTAAAGGTGGTGGTTTAACAGGTCTTGTGGGGTCCAGGTGTCCGGGGTTGTAATATCTTCTCAGGAGACTCTGATGAGCTTCCTGGGTAAGAATCACTGACTGAGCTCCCCACGATGGAATGCCTCTTTTNCACCAGCTAATTTATTGAGCTTTTATTGATATTTTGTGTAAGGCACTGGACTACATTTAAGTGCATTACTTGATTCTTCCAACTGCTCTATGGAGTTGATGTTAAATTGCTTCTTTGCTCTTTTATTTCTCTGGAAGCTCCCGCATTTATATTCATCTGACCTTGTGCTTCTTACCAGTCTCTGCACTGCTGAGAACTTAAAATACTCTAAAGGTGGTGGTTTAACAGGTCTTGTGGGGTCCAGGTGTCCGGGGTTGTAATATCTTCTCAGGAGACTCTGATGAGCTTCCTGGGTAAGAATCACTGACTGAGCTCCCCACGATGGAATGCCTCTTTTGGCTGAGAGATCCTTATTCAGTCTTTGGTTCTTAACCCGTCCTTTTGTTCTTCTAGGTCTAGACTTGCCCTACTATCATTCCTTTCTGTCCTGAATTTTATATTCTTCACTATAACTTTAAACAGAGACTGAATTCTTCACTTGGCCCTTTAGTGATTCTCCTGTCAGTCCCAGTTAAGCCCTTAAAGAATAGTTTACCTTTTTTACCCTATGTGATTCTGACTTTGGTCCTACCTGAATCACTCTGGCAAAGAACATCAGTGCTCACTAGAAGCCAGCTCTGGGGGCACTTTTGGAATCTGTCCCATCGTGGCTTCTTTGAGGCATGGAATGCTCAGAAGACTCTCTTGCTTTTCCTTTTGTGACACCATCCACTCCTGGCTCTCCTAATTCTCTCGATCAATCTCCTTCATTTTTAGTGTTTATAAAAAATAAATTTTTTCAGAAAGAGTAAGAATAAAATGGCAGTTTATTTATAGAACAGAATAAATAGTTGCAAAGAATTGGACACGACTTAGTGACTTAACAACAGCAACAATATAGAACAAGATAGTGGACGAGTATTGTTGGGTAGGGATGGTCTTTTTGGCGCGGTTCTGAATCTAGCATCTCTTAGGAAAATGAATATGACAGGGAATGAATCTGGCATGATTTCTTAAAACCCCTATAAATCAAACTCAGAAAACGTAAAGTTTTAGGTTTTTGGTTTAGTCATAGGGATGACAAGAGAATTGTGGGTCCAGAGTGTGGTTTCCACAATTCAAGAAAACCAGACAGCCCCTAGATCATTTCTGATTCTGATAAGCTTACTGGAAGCTAAGTCAGATCTAGGGGACCCTGTGTGCATGTTCCTGGGAGAGCTTTACCACCTGTGTATTCTGGGACCCTGACAATGAACCTGCTTCCTAGAAACCTCCTGGGTAGTCATCTGCAGCCCAGAGCAGGGCTCCCTACCAGTTCTCACGCTTCGCTTCCTTATGCTTTGATTTTGTTGTTGCCGTTCCTTCCTTCTCCCCAAAGTAAAGTTTGCTTTGTGTAGAAAACTTAGAAAACATTCAACAAAAGGATGGAGAGTAAAATAAATTTTATTATAACCCATGATTCCATCAGTCAGATATGGATACCACTAAACATTTTGGTATATTTCCTTCCATTATTCTTATTTATGCTAATACTCAAGTACATGTTTTTGTCAGTTGAATTTAGATCAAACTCCAATGTTGTTTATTCTGGTTTTTTTTTTGGTAATGATCTTTATTATGTTATGAAAATTTCTTATCAACATGAGTTTTTTAATGGCTGCCTAGTATTCTAGCATTGAGATGTTCATGATTTATTTAATCAATATCCTGCTGTTGAACATTTAGGCTGTTTCCAATTTGTACTCTTATAAATAATGCTGTGTTTAATAACCTTGAATATAATTGCTGGTACATTGCTGATTATTTCTTTAGGACATATTTCTGGATGCCGGATGTTGTTTAGCTTTGCAGTTTGAGACCAGCGGTCATGATTGATTGGCCTTTAACTAAACCAGCCTCTAAGAGGGAGGGAGGCTCAGGGACCTCGGGAATTCACCTGCTGCTTGACTTTGTTTACATCTGCTCAGGATCTCCTAAATTGCTTGTTGGATTTCTGAAAAAAGAATTTCTTCAGAAGTCCATAAATGGGGATTTCTTTAGGAGTCCACGAATGGGAAGCTTTGTTACAGATGAAACCGAGTACATATTCTTCAGAGTAAATCCCTATTTACTAGACATTGGGTCTGAATTTTCTCTGTTCTTTGCATGCTCTGGGTAAATTCTCAGATATTTCAAAGATCAGTGGAGCACCTAC
The DNA here is from genome assembly GCA_006410875.1 of Neotragus pygmaeus. Taxonomy (NCBI): domain Eukaryota; kingdom Metazoa; phylum Chordata; class Mammalia; order Artiodactyla; family Bovidae; genus Neotragus; species Neotragus pygmaeus. The sequence continues at coordinate 323,188 of SJYV01030076.1, forward strand.
TATTTGTCAGGGAGTGTGCTTACCTCCAGGGATACAAAAGTAAGTAAGCCCTCAAGGGGCTGATTTGCACTGCAGGGACAAAGAAGGGCTTATTGTGGGTAAAAAACACTGTGAGAACACAGAAAGGTCTCCGATTTGTAGGCAAAGGTGGAGCCAGTGGTAAAGAACCCACCTGCAATGCAGGAGACATGAGTTTGAGTCCTAGGTTGAGAAGATTCCCTGGAGGACGGCATGGCAACCCACTCCAGTATTCTTGCCTAGAAAATCCCACAACAGAGGAGCCTGGTGGGCTAAAGTCCGTAGGGTCACAAAGAGTGGAACACGACTGAAGCAGCTTAGCAGGTATGCATGGCCCAGGAAACCAGGAAGGGCCTGGAGTGCAAAAGGGATGTCTGAACTGAATCTTGAAGAATGAGAAACATTTGTTTTTGCAGTGAGGGAAAGCTGTTCCAAGGGGAGGGAGGGGGCGTGTTCCAAACCGTGGAATTGTGATGGTGACTTGATAAGTCAGGGGAACCATGAGCATCCCCATAGGTGGCATCTCAGCAGAACTTCCCAAACTTCTGTGCCACACGTGGCAACAGGTCTGCACAGACAGTGACCCTGTCAGTTCCAGGGCCAAGCCCGTAGGTCCTGAGCAATTTTCACCCATTTCCCGCAATGCATCATGTGAAAAAGCTTAAGCAACATGACTTGGACACGTAGAAGGATGGTGGGGGATGGACCAAGAAGTTGGGCTAGGGACAGATTGTGAAGGGCTATGTGGGCCCTACAAGGAGGAGTTTGGATTCCTTTGTCTGCTATTTCAGGATGTTCCTCTGTTACAGGCCACTGTGGAGATAGAAGATATGAGTCCTCAAGTTGGCTATCAGTTGGCATACTCTTTTGCTATCTTAGCAATTTTGCAATATGCTTTCTTTCTCCCAATAACAACTTGATGCTGTTAGCTCTGCACACTGACCTGTTTCACACCTCTTTGGCGAAAATATTGCCATGTTGGAACTACACAGTGGAAACTTGCAGTTGTGAAGTCTGTTTTGAGCTGGCAAAAGGTGACAGTCTAAGGAGGAATGATTTGAAAGTGCTAATAGTAAAACATCAGTTATTTTAAAAGTTCTGTGCTATTTACTGTGACTGATGTGAAAAGAATCAGTACATGGGAAAACTGTATTTTGACCAATATAAATTAAACCTCAGCATCTCACCACTGTATTTTCTTTTTCCAGCATTTCCTATTTATTACATCTCACTTCATATCCGAGGTCTAAGAATTCCTCAGCAGTGAGGCTAAGAAAAAAAAGATGTTAAGATTCCTAAAGGGATATTAGATAGCTCTTTGCTTTACTGTATTTTTGTTTTGTAGACATTGTGAATGTAGGCCATCAAACAAAGCAGAAAAGGAAAATATTGTGCTTATGTTGTGTCAAAGAAATAGTTTCAGTAGATAAATTCCACATACTAGTGTCTAGTGCATATGGATCATCAATAAATTTGGATTTTAGGAAATTATACAAGTCTTTGTATATGTATTTTCTATAAGTGTAAATGTATTATAGTGATATCCCTGTTTACAAATGTAAATATAATTGTTCATAACTTGTCATTTTGCAACTTCAGTTGTTACCATGTTGAGGAATTTCATTTTATTTCTCCTGTTCTTAACTAATTGCACTTCAAGATTAGAGGAGTGTAGAGTTCACATGAGTAGCTGAGCAGTCAGCATATTTTCCTGCCAGTCGTCATAGGGTATTTAGAATCCTAAGTGTGTGGGACCGACCCCACATC
>SJYV01030076.1:325978-362781 GCA_006410875.1 Neotragus pygmaeus
CCATGAGTCTGAGACACTCAGAAATATCACATTAAAATTCAGAGGCATTTCTGTATTGGTCAGCTTTTTAACCCCCTCAACAGAGGCAATGTAGGGGTAAGGAATGTACTCCTTGGTCCGTCACCTCTCACTCTCCATCAGTCTGGCCATGACTCACAGAAGCGGTGTGCGGTGGAGCGTGCGAAACAAGGCAGGCATTCAGTATGAAAATCTGAGACAGATGCCCTTAGCACTCTTGTACTGAAGCCTTTAGAGACTGGCACATCAGATCCATACTGACTGTTGAGGGTGTGAACAGATTTTCCAGATGCCGTGTCTCAGGGGCCCTGAGATGAAGCTTCTGCACTTTAATCTGTCTCCTGCCACCCCCTTGCCCACTTTCTGATCATCATATACATATCAGATACACTTCTGATATTGTACAGTCAGCACATTCCTGGCGATATAGACTCCTGGAGGGATGTAGATTTATCTTAATTTTTATAAACATACTTGCTGGAAAGTAAGTCTGTAAAAATAGACTATACCTAATGGGTTGATATTTCTATAGGTCTTTAATATTGGTCCATTTTTATATTCCACATTTAATGATCATATTGTTAAAATTACAAAAACCATGGATTGGTCTAAAAGAAGAATGCTTTTAAAATGATGTTTTGCAAGTCCAAAAAGTGATCCAAGAATGACTAGAAAGTGGTGATGTCTTGATTCTATTAAATTCAATTGTCTTCTTGATACTGTCTATCTTTAACTGTTAGAAAACTTTAATTTTTAGAAGATGCCATCTACATGTATATGAACAATTGATATGTGACTATGTATAAGGTTGATGAAGGCTTGCCACTGGCATTGAGTATCTACCTTTGGCTGAATAGGTTGATTTAGCACCATAAGTCATTATACTTTATATATTATACTTTTATAAAGTCATGGACTATATAAAGTCAATATACTTTTATCTTTCTGTCTTCTGGGAATCAGTATACAAGATAGTGAACCCAGTTCCCCAGAAGGTTAAATAGAGTTACCCTGTGACTGAGCAATTCCCCTCCTGGGTATAGTACCAAGAGAAATGAAAACACATGTCCACACAAATCACTGTGACATTATCCTTAATAGCCAATAGGTGGAAATAACTCAAATGTTCATGAGCTGACAAATGGATAAACAAGATTTGGCATCTTCATTAAATGGAATGTTATTTGGCCATAAAAGGAGTGAAATACAGATGCAGGCTACTCCGTGGATGGACCTTGAAAACATTATGCTAAGTGAAAGAAACCAGTCACAAGAGGTTGCATATTAGGTGATTCTTTTTCATATAAGACATCCAGGACAGGAATGTCTACAGAGACAGAAAGCTGAGTGCTTGCTTAGGGCTGAGGGTAGAGAGGTGAAGGGAGCGGGGGACAGCCAGAGGTCATGGGGTTTCTCTAGTGATGGCTGCACACATCTGTGGTTATACTAAAAACCGCTTCCCTGATAGCTCACCTGGTAAAGAATCCACCTGCAATGCAGGAGACTCCAGTTTGATTCCTGGGTCAGGAAGTTCCCCTGGAAAAGGGATAGGCTACCCACTCCAGTATTCTTGGGCTTCCCTGGTGGCTCAGTAGGTAAAGAATCTGTCTGCAATGTGGGAGACCTGGGTGCGTTCCCTGGGTTGGGAAGATCCGCTGGAGGAAGGCATAGCAACCCACTCTAGAATTCTTGCCTTGCGAATCCCTTTGGACAGAGGAGCCTCGTGGGCTACAGTCCATGGCGTCGCACAGACTCAGACACGACTGAGCGATTAAACACACTGAATTATACACTTGAGTGGGTGATTGTATGGTTTGTGAATTACATTTGAAGAAAACTATTTTTTTAAAAAAAAGAAAGGGAAGAAATGATAAGAAAGATAAAATTCAAGGTAGCAGTGACTGTGGGAAGTGGGAGCAGGGTACCTTAAGGAGGAGCATCCAGGTGATTTCAGAGAGTGGTGGTGTTCTGTTTCCTTAGTTGGATAGTGGTTATGTGGATGTTAATTGTGTTCAGTTTATTATAATCTTTATTTAAACTATACTCAGATGCTGTACGCACTCCTGGCATCTATTTCTCAAATTAAAAAGAAAAAATCTGTGATGCAAAAAAGTTGGTAGACCATAGAAAAGATCTCTTTTCAATGTATAAGTTAAAAAAAAAAAAAGAAATATCATCCCATGTTTACTTATTTCTTCATCCAACAGCCATCGTCATCACTGTCATCACCACCACCATTTTCCAATTTCTTGAGTGGCTTTGTGCATCTCCAGTGTCCTGTGCAATGTAATAGAGCATGTAATGGGATCTCTGTGATTGCAGAAGGAGATGTTAGTAACGCTAGTTGTAATGATTGAGACCATTTATTAGAGACCCGTTAAATGCCAGGCACTGTTAGAGGAGCTTTATATGCAGTCTTTAATTTAATTCCTAAAATGACTCTATGAGATGTGTACGCTAATCCCAATTTTACTGATGTCAAAAGTAGGCTGGGGGGCATTAAGTAAAGTGTTAAGAATCACAGAACTGGTTAGTAGGAGGTGGATTTGAAATTTCTAGAGTCTGTGCCCTTAATGACTATGTTATGTTAACTTTCACTAGACCAGTGTTCCTTGAGCTTCCAAAACCCCTGCTCCACTTTCTGAAATTATCATGCTCTTCCTACAGTTGAGATTCACTGTCGTTTTTCTTTCTCCATCTGCCAAGATTGCTTTGTCAAATCTTATATTCTTTAGTTGTATTGAAAAAGGAGAATGTTTGTTTTCTAGATATAAAATTATGCTGAATATTTCTTTCTCAACAAATGACACATTTCTCCTGGACTTTTAGATATGCCCTCTGTCCCCAGCATACAGTCTTGAAAGTTTTGAGCACAAGGTTTTTTTTTTTTGCCAGTCTCAGAATCCATTTTCCAAAGAGTATTTCATACTGGAAAGTTGGGCCAGATATTAGAATAGCAGGCAGCTTTCACTGGAGAGTAAATAGCAGAGTAATAGATTGGAAAAGAAATTAGAGATCACCAGTCTAGAATTTTTACTTTTCAAGTGAGAGGGACCTGGGACTTTAAGAGTAACCAAGAAGCTGTGAAATGCTATCTGATTGCTGATGACATGGAAAGTCATGAACTTTGTGAACTCGTGAGTCACCTTGTGAACTGAGGACGAGAAAGAATGTCATGAGGTTTGCTCATCTACACTTTCCCTAGTTTTGTTTTGATCTCAGCTCCATATTGGGCAGCATTTCAAGGGCTTTGTATCAGAAGCATGCATGATGCAGCCTTTGCCTTCACAGAAATCATGGTCTTGGAAGATATAGAAAAAGAACTCCAAATTATGGTGTGATGAGGCTATAATAAAGCAAGGAGATTGTGGGACATGGGAAGATGGACATTTATTTTATCTCTGGGGATGGGGAGATTTCAGAAGGAGAGATTTTACGTAGTTAATACTTGAGCTGATTGCTGGAAGTTTTGTGGAATTGAGACACATTTGGTGCATTGAGGAGAATGTTCATAATTTGGCAGGAGGCAAGAGGAGATGGACTTCCCAGGTGGTGCTAGTGGCAAAGAATCTGCCTGCCAATTTAGGAAACTCGGGTTCCATCCCTGAGTTGGGAAGATCCCTTGGTGTAGGAAATGGCAGTCCACTCCAGTATTCTTGCCTGGAGAATCCCAGGGACAGAGGAGCCTGGTGGGCTGTAGTCCATGGGGTCGCTAAGATTCGGACACGACTGAGTGACTTTACTTTCACTTTTCATTTGCATGCATTGGAGGAGGAAATGGCAACCCACTCAAGTGTTCTTGCCTGGAGAATCCCATGGACAGAGGAGTCTGGTGGACTGTAGTCCATGGGGCCACAAAGAGTCTGACACGACTGAGCAACTGAGCACACACACACAAGAGGAGATGAGGCCGAGAAAGTAGCTCTGGGCATGTCATGGGGGCCTCTTACTCATTCCTTATGCATAGGTAAAGGGAATCACTGACTCATTTAAGTCAGGGGAAGGATCACACGAGCAGAGTGATGGTTCTGATGGCAGTATCCAGGGATGCATTGAAGAGGGAGGAACAAATTCAAGGTGAAAGATGGTTTTATTCAGTTGAGAAATATTAAACAGTTCCTGTGTGGTTTGTATAATTGATTGTCAGATGCTGTTTTATGTACTAAAAAAAGAAAACCAGTATCTTAATTTCCAACTATATTTCAATTCCAGAGATGATAAAATGTGAAAAAAGTATATTCTAGAATTAATGAAAGACAGTCTTAAATACTTAATATATATTTGTCAAAGAATGAATGAATGATTTTCTTCTATCAGTGTCCTGTGTAAACTTGGAATAAAATAAAATACCTGAGAAATGAACATTACATTTGACACATTAGTTGACACATTAAAATTATGAAATGAATGACTCATTCTCTTCCTTGAACACTTGTCCTTTTGTGAGTATAGTGATCACTCTTGACAGAATATCTTAGAAAAAAGATTTCAGAATTGGCTGAATGAGGAAATGCTCTGTGAGGGTGACATTATTCCATTTAGATTTCAGATCAAATAATGGAAGCTATGTTTGTGGACCTACAGTTGTCCCCCTAGGGGAACATCCTATGGTTAAACAGGTGGGGTTTAAATATCAGGGATAAGGTCCTGGCATGATTGATAAGAAATCCCCAGGGATAATTTACAGGTCTGCTCTTGGGGGAGCGCTCCTGGAAGGAAATTGCTGTTTGGATGCTTAGCTTATGTTTTTTGGTGATTGTTCTCTCTGGCTGCAGCTGGGTCTTTCCTGATCCTCAGTCAGTCTTGTCAGCTCTTCCCCCACATTTGCTCAGTGGGATTCCAGCCAGGAATGTCTTAAGAGACAAGGGCAGCTGGGTCCGCACTGACCTCGAGGTTGCATTTTGCTTCTGTGGCTGTTTTGCTTCAGTTCGCACCATTTGGGGGTACTTCTCCAGGCAGAATGCGGCCAGGCTGCCAAACTTGGATGCATTCTTCACATTCTCCATGTGTTTGTACTTGTGCAACCCGAGAACAGGCAGTGAGCTGGGAGAGGGGTGAGGGAGGTGGTGGAAAGTGCTATCTGCCCTTAGATATACTGATAAGGTGGCCCTTTTACAATGGTTCCCGGAACTTACATAGGCATGCCACACTGTGTAGAAGGTGGGTGGACAAGAAGGCAGGAATGGTTCTGGAACCTCTTTCTTTGCGACAGACTAGGATGACTATTCTTGTGCCCAGTAAAATGACTGAAAGTTTCTTCTCTTAGAGACTAAAGAATGCATTTAAAAGATCCTTGTGTATAACTGTTTTAACAAGAAGTTAGAATCACTGTTGACTGTCTTTGGGCAGATCAAGAATATATTGTTTTCATATACTGAAAATGCTGCACGTGAATATGTCAATATGCCTTTCCCTTAGGTGGAACCCCGTGAACCTTTTGTGGGCATTTCTGTCACTGCCTTTCCTCCGGTCTTGTTTATTCCAGCCCTCTCCTCCCTTTGCTCACAGCCATCAGTTTGGAGATTGTGACTAGAACTTGCATTAAATGCCCAGCTCTCCACCAGGTCCCTTCTGGTGTCCTTCATCCACTCCTGCCTTAAACCTTCCTGCCCAGTTTTTAGTCTTGCTGGAGGACTCCTGCCATTTGCATTTGTCCAGATGCTGCTTTTCAAATTCAGGATCTGGGCTCAAATTCAGGCCCCTAAACAAAAATACTGCTTGTTTCTTGCCTACTGGAGGAATTTCTCCTTCCTCTGAACTTTCGTGGGTTTGTGGGTTCTTTTTCCTGCTCCTTAATTATTTTCTACCTTATGTGATGGATACAAACATTAATATTTCCTGAAAACCAGGCATTCTGTTGAAAAATTACCTGGGACACATTTCCCTTTCTTAAAAAAAAATGAGGAAAAACAATAATATGCTACATGTTAACTCCATAGCCCTAACCAATTTCCTCGAGTGTAGCTAAAACACAATAGAAATATCTATAAGTAAGCTTCTTTGCTATGTATAATTATGGCTGATTTGTGTTGTCGTATGGCAGAAACCAGCACAACATTGTAAAGCAATTTTCCGCCAATTAAAAGATAAATTTAAATAAATAAACTAATAAAATGCTTAAAACTCAGCTTCCCAATCACTAAGAGTTGTTTTGTGCATAGATATTCAGCCAGCAGCAATCCTTTTATTGACTGAGTTTGGTATTTTTGAAAATCTTCTATACATCATTCTGATATTTCATCAGTTGAGTTTGAACTGTAACTTAATGTTTGTCTCACATCATATTCTGTTTAAAATGTTTTTTTGAGTTTTAGCAATAAAAATTTTTTGTATGGCCAAGATACTGTTTATTGAGAAGTGGATACAGTTTCTGTATGTATGTGAGTACACACACACACACACACACACAATGGAGTATTACTTAGCCATAAAAAAAAAGAAAGAATGCCATTTATAGTACCATGGCTGAATCTGGAGGTTATACTAAGAGAAGTAGGTCAGACAGAGAAAGACAAATATCATGTGATATCACTTATCTGTGGAATGTAAAAACATTACAAAACAGAAACAGACTCACAGACTTATAAAAGAAATTATGGTTACCAAAGGGGGAAAGGTACGGGGGAGGGATAATTTAGAAGTTTAGGATTAACATATACAAACTACTATATAGTAAGCTCCTACCAACAAGTACCTACTATATAGCAAAGGGAGCTCTATATTCTGTAAAAACCTGCATGGGGAAAGAATCTGAAAAAGAATAATATACATGTGTATTTATTTGTATAACTGAATCATTTTGCTATACACCGGAAACTAACGCACATTGTAAATCAACTACACTGCAATATAAATAAAATTAAAAGGAAGAAAAACTTTTGAAAAGAGGCATCTGGAAGCTGTTATGGAGGGAGGTAGTCTGCAGGTGCATTGGCTCTTGAGTCTGTTCCCTTTCTCACCTTAGTCTGTACTGGGGGCAGGAGGCAAACCTGATTGATCTTGTGGGGTTTTTTTGTAAGATCAAACAAAACTACCCTGGTTAGTTGTTTACCATTTTTTGTAATGAATTAGTTGATTTAGTGAAGACTTGAAGGAATATTTTGAACTCTTACTTTGTTAGAATTTTACTCAGTTAATCTTTAGCAGGTATAAAGTGTTCAGAACTTCCAGACCTTGAAGTTCTTTTCTCTCAGTCATCTAGCAGATTTTTCTTGGTATCTGCTAAAGTTTGTCAAAGTCTTGTCCCTCCACATCTTATGGCTTTATATACAGACAGTAAAAAATTGTCCTACAAGTGTCTTATGACAGAAAACAGGAGTAGATATTTATGAAATGGAGGATGCTTTCCTTAAATAAGCTAATTATGGTTACTGTTACATACAAACACCCCACCTCCTAATACACACAGACATAGGGATACTCACATAGATAATGCGAGACAGATAAGGATTATTTGTTTCTGTCCTTAGGACTTAGAATCTAGATGAGAGTGAGTCATCTCAGCCAAGGTGATCTGAAAGTCTTAGAGATGGTGGCTGCGTCCTGTGGAAAGCTGTGGATAAGGAGCAGGGTGGGAGGTGGGTGGGAAGGGGGTTGGGTCCTGACCTGTTCTTAGGTGACTGAGGCTAGTAACAGCTCAGAGTTTGTTCTTCTCATATGATATAGAGGTGAGTGTACCACCAGCCCAGCTCATGTAGAAGGGTCAGCTGAGATCCTGGATATTAGAGCCCTTGCAAATGATCAAATATTTGGATTTTCTTCCTTAAAAAATGCATGTGCATAAAACATGGAATCTAGTATCTGGAGGTTCACAGGCTTTAATGGGCACAGGTTAAGAACTGTTTAATAGAATATATAATCTGGCCTGTGTGTTAGATGCTCAGTTGTGTCTGACTCTTTGTAAACCTATGGACTGTAGCCCGCCAGGCTCCTCTGTCTGTTAGATTTCCAAGGCAAGAGTACTGGAGTGCGTAGCCGTTTTCTTCTCCAGGGGTTCTTCCTGACCCGGGGATTGAACCCTGCTCTCCCACATTGCAGGCAGATTCTTTACCATCTGAGCCACTAGGGAAGAATATAGTGTTTCCTCTACTCTACAAATTAGATTGGCAAAAGACAGATTAACAAGGCAAAAATGGAGTTTATTATTTTTAACATGTACTTATCCATACACAAGGAAGAACTCAGTGATGAATAACTCAAAGGAGTAGTTAGAACTTGGGTTTGTACAGCTTATTAACAAGAAAGCAATGCATCTGTATTGAAGAGAAAAGACAAAGAAAACAGGTATTAGGCTTCCAAGAGCTATAAACTGTGGGAAGGTAATTATACTGGGCAACAAGTGGAAGACAAAGGACCTGTTAGATTTGTTATGTAGATTCTTGTGGTACCATCTCTGGGTCATAAAAATCTAGAATTGTCTCTGGGGATTAGTAAGAATCACTCTGCTCTTTCTGGGAGAACAGAGAGGGTGGTACGCGCGCGCGCGCGTGTGTGTGTGTAGTGTGTGTGTGTGTGTGTGTGTGTGTGTGCACGTGCGCTCATGTGCACTTCTTCAGTTGTCTTCATGCTCAAAAGTGGTATATTTTAGGGTAGCATATTCTGAACCCCCTCAGAAGCCATGTCTTATGAAGGGTGGGTATTAGATTAACATGTATTTCCTTATAGTTCAGTGGGTAAAGAATCTGCCTACAATGCAGGAGACCTGAGTTCAGTCCCTGGGTTGGTAAGATCCCTTGGAGAAGGAAATGGCAACCCACTCCAGTATTCTTGCCTAGAGAATTCCATGGACAGAGGAGCCTGGCAGCCTGCAGTCCATGAGGTTGCAAGAGTCAGATACGACTTAGCTACTAAACCACCACCACTCAGCTAGCAGGGGGAAGCAGGTTGATAGTTTTGGACATCCACCTGAAAGAGATGGGGTCTCCAGCATCAGCCAGTATCAAGTGTTCCCTTGGAAGTAAAGGCCAAGTGCAGTGTGGCAGTGTGTTGGCAGCTTCTGTAAACCTAAGATCTTTAATTCTATTAATTGAGTGACTCTTTGAGAGACCCTATGAAATAAGGGCTCTTCAGAGGGGTGTGTAAAACATGATTGCTTAGTCCACAAAGAAATGATGATAACTGAAGGCCTAGCAGGGAGATCAGACGTGGTTACTGTGACAAAAAGCATACGATGAGGCTGCACTCTTGCGCCATTATTATTATCCACTTTCAGTCTTACTTGTGTCGCTTTCAGAGATGCTGTGGCAATTACTAACATAGGGTTAACAGCAAGTCGGGATCCGACAAGAGTATATTCAGTTGGGTGGCATTTTAATTAAAATGCCAAGACTAGTTACTTAGGGCATTTTTTATATAAAAATATTTATTTGGCTGTGCCAGGTCTTAATTGCAGCAGCACCTGGGACCTTCAATCTTCATTGTGGGTATTCAGGATCTTTAGTTGTGGCATGTGGGATCTAGTTCTTCAACCAGGGATCTGCACTAGGAGAGAGGAGTCTTAGCCACTGGACCACCAGGGAAGTTCCAGGGCCTCTTACATGTGGCTGATTGTGTGCACTTTGAGGCAGGAAGAAGCATCTGGTCATCAGACTTTGCTTGGTGAGTCAGTGGCAGAAAGGGACAGTGAACTTCTCAAATGTTGCCTGAAGTTGGATTTGCATTTTCAGTGGCTTGGCCACTGAAGGTGTGTGGAAATCTTAATTCCCTTGGTAATGAGGACCTCTTCTGTTGCCCACCATTCACGATGTATTCCTGTTCTGCTGAGGTGCACATTGGGGGTGCCATTCGTGTAGGATGCTAAGTGAATGGTACCTTTTGGGGTTGTGAGCAGAGGCATACCAGGTTGCCAGTCTCAAGATCGACATTATGAGTTGGCGCAAATGAAGGGCTCCTCCAGGGAGGGGCTGGCGGGACATGTGTGATAGAGCCTCAGTGATGGATACTTTGATGTCTTGATACTCACTGCTTTGCTGAGTGGCCGTCATATTGCCATTTTACTAGAAACCCTGAGCATCTCTCTGAGGACTCATTTCAGGATCCCGGGAGGTAGGAGTCCACATGTGGGCTGCTCTTCAGTTGTAGCATGAACATTATCCTCTGAAAAGAATCTTCTGTGGCCACATACGTGGCACAGAGCAGGCTGCTCAGTGTTCCATTAAATGGTTCACAGATCTCGTAATAGCAGACTTAATGGGTGTTCTGCATCTGCTGATTAAGAATATGTGCTCGGAGGCACTCAGACATTCCCATCGCTGGTGCTCCATGAGTGTTGCACCTCCAGGTGTCCGCTCCTGGAAGACTGGGACTGTGACTTTTCATCCGTGGCTCCCCAGTGTACAATACCGTGCTGGTGTAGAGCAGGCACTTGGAAAATATTGGGGAATGATTACTGTGCGATTGAAAAAAATGTTCACGAGTACTGATGCAAAATTTGTTGAAAGCTGCTTTCTGTTTCACATTTTCCAAGCTAAGTGTTGGCCAACATAAGTGAACTTAGATTCTGATACTTACTTCCAGGAAGCAGTCACACACTCTTATTGTTAAGTGGGAGAAAGAAAAATGCCACTTTTTGAGGCCCTAAAAAGGGTTAGGTGTCTGCTAGATTTCTTGTGGGCAGGTTGTAGGTCAGTCTAGACCTGACTTTAATTGCTTGTTTTCTCTGTTATGGCCTCAGTGTTCTCACCTGTAAAATTGAAATACTCATGTCTACCTTGGAGAGTTCTTGCCAGGGTTACAGATAAAACATGTAAGTGCCTTTAGCACATAGTTAAGTGCTTAATAAATGAACAGATTCATTCATTCATTCATTCACTCACTCAGCACTTACTGAGGAGCTGCTTTCAAGTTTGACACTGTTGAAAATTAGAGATACTAGTATGACTCAGAACTATTTCAAGTTGCTCACTCACAGTTTAGAAGGGGGAGTCAGACACTTGAGCACATAATTACAGTATGTGGCAGGTGCTGCAGTCATTTTCCAGAACAAATACTGTGAGAACAGAGAGGAGGAGCAACTAAGCTCTGCTGGGGAAAGGATGTGGGTTTTAGGGAGGACTTGGCGGACATGATGCTTAAGCTGATTTGAGGGTGGAAACCACCTGGTAAGGAAGATACTTGTGAACAGACTAATTGAAGGTGGTTAGAGCAAGGGGAGTGGTGTGTGTGTGTGTGTGTGTGTGTGTGTGTGTGCGCAGAAGCGGTAGGGGAAGAAGCATCTTCAGTGGTAGACACACTTTCTTCCCGAGAAACTTAGGAAACTCAACAAAATAAAATAGCTTGCTGAAATTCTCATGGCTAGCGAGTAGCTGGGCCTAAAATTGGAACTGAAACACTTTCTACAACGGAAGTACTCTTTCTACCTTTTTATACCTAATTCTATATGTATGTAAATTACATTCTTGAGTGTGCTTCATATTATGTCTTACAGCCCCAACGTTTTCAAGAGGATGGTGTCTCTAGTTAGTAATGTGTGTCAGTGGCAAGTCCCGAGTTATAAAGATGAGGCTCTAAACCAGGCTTTTCTGCAGGGGTTGTTTGGTAAAGTGAGATCTGCTGGCCTTCGCCAGCTAGCTAAGCGGTAACTGTACAAGGAGAAAGTGAAAACCTGTTCTTGTGGTCAGAAGGGACGAGATGGTACTGAGATGGAAGCTAAGGGCAGGCTTGCCACCTCCACCCTGGTGCGTATTTCCATTGAGTACTTAGAGCATATAGAAATCACCAGAATGCTTGTAGGCTGTTTATGTTGTTTTATTCCTGGAGAGGGTTCTAGTAACAAAACCTACTGAATACCCATGTAGTTCACGGGTAGGAACCCTTTCTTTACTTTGGAAAGGTCTGTCCCATCCCCTACTCTTCTGCCATGACTTCTGATGAATAATGATATTACAGCCATTGCTTTTCTTCTCCTGGAGTTCAAGTTCTGAACTACTAAGCCACTTTAATTGTTCATTTCTCCCGCTGTGAACTTAACATATTTCACTGGCACCTAGAAGATGCAACTAGTGTAAGAACCAGTGTCTTCTTGCCAGGTCTGGAGTGAGCTTCACGTGTGCCTCAGTCTTAATGGCTAGGAGCTTTCAGTATTGCAGTGGCTGTGCATGCTTGCTCAGTTGCTTCCGTCGTGTCCACCTCTTTGCAACCCTATGGTAGCCTGCCAGGCTCCTCTGTCCATAGGATTCTCCAGGCAGGAATGCTGGAGTGGGTTGCCATTTCCTTCTCTAGGGGATCTTCCCAACCCAGGGATTGAACCCATGTCTCTTATGTCTCCTGCACTGGGAGGCGAGCTCTTCACCACTAGCACCACCTGAGAAGCCCACAGTGGCTTTGGTATGAGATGTATGAAATGGTTCCACTCAAGATGCAAAGTTTAATCATGTGTAGATTTTTCAGGTGTTATTTTAAATTCATTGCCTGACATAGTAATCAACTGCGCCAAATTCTGTTTCTTTCTGGAAACATCTCTAGCCACGTATTTCCCAAGATTCTTGTCTCAAAAAGCATTTGAATACAGTGACTGAGAAGGGTGCATGTCAGGGAGGCTTGCAAGGACTATCCCTGAAAAGATTTGGAACAAGTGTGGGAGATGTGAGAGCTGATATCAAGTCATGAGGATGTGACCATAGGCTCATTTCAGATACTGGCAAACAGTATGCTAATGAAGTAGGCACTTTATCTGTAAATAGTAAATGCTTAGCATTGTGCTGTATGGTATGGTTAGCTACTGAGTGGAATTCCACTGTCGGGGTGGGAATTTCTGCATTGTAACAAAAGATGCTTACCTACTGGGTTTTAGTTAGCCCTAGTTTATGGATCTCTGAAGCACTGTTAAGGTGGAGAACTGATAATTTAATTGTTGGATGGTTGCTTGTATCTATTTCCTCATTCTTTGAAACGGAATCTGCCTTCTTGATTAAATTATGTAAGCCTTTTAATTGTGAAATGTACTGAAAAGTGTATAGAACAAAAATGTTTAGCCCATTTAATAAGCACCAGCATGACCACCTCTTTATTTGAGAACTAAAATCATTCTATTTGCCTCTCAGAAAACCTCGCTGATCCAAAGAATAGGGTTCGGAGAAGCAGGGAGCATTTTTATATTGGTGAAAAGACAATAATCTGTAGAGTCTTAATCCCTTTTAAATTTAGATGAGACCTGAGAAGTACTAGAATGGCAGTCTTAACACAAGTCATGGTTGCCAGCTGTGGTGGAGACGTCTGGTTGTAATTAGTCCGTGATCAGATGTGAATGGCACTTGACTGCAATGTCTTTTTTAAAACTAAGTATCCCTTTTGTTATTTTAAAGATATATTACTTTCTTAAAACCTATTCTGTATGAGCAATAGAAAATTAAACTACTGTTCTGCTCTAACTTAAGTAATTGCAGGTTCTAAATGAACAGAGGTGACATAAAGGGCATTTTCTCTATTAGAAATTTAGGGGTATGGGTGGTATAAGTGAATGATATACCACTGACTATTTTTACCAAAACATCTCTGTAGCTGAAAAAGAGTAAATTTGAGACTGGTAGATACTGATGGGACTACCTCTTCTGGAATTTACTAGAAGCTTTACTTTTAACATAGATATGAACTTATCCATGCTTAATTTAATATATTAAATTCTTAGGTCCTCAAGGAAAAGTGGCTTTCCAGAAAGATATAGGGTATTTAAGCGTGGATTCACAAATTCTCTGGTACCCAGCTGTATACTCTTGAGAAATATATATCCTTATCTTAAGATATATAAAGCTTGCCTTATTTACTCTTGATTCCACCAATGAAAAAGTAATTTTTTGCTTTTCAGTCACCAAGTTGTGCCCAACTCTTTGTTGTCCCATAGATTGCAGTACACCAGGCTCCTCTGTCCTCCATTATCTTCCAGAGTTTGCTCAAATTCATGTCTATTGAGTTGGTGATGCTATCTAACCATCTCATCCTTTTCCATCCCCTTCTTCTTCTGCCCTTGATATCCCCTAGCATGATGGTCTTTTCCACCTCTTTGCATCAGGCGACCACAGTATTGGAGCTTGAGCTTGAGCATCAGCATCAGTCCTTCCAATGAGTATTCAGGGTTGATTTCCTTTAGGATTGACTGGTTTGATCTCATTGCTGTCCAAGGGACTCTCAAAAGTCTTCTCCAGCACAATTCAAAAGCCTCAATTCTTTGACGTGAAGCCTTCTTTATGGTCCAACTCTCACATCCATACAGGACTACTGGAAAATCCATAGCTTTGACTCTACAGACCTTTGTCAACAAAGTGATGTCTCTGCTATTTAATATACTGTCTAGGTTTGTCATGGCTTTCTTTTAATTTCATGGCTGCAGTCACCGTCTGCAGTGATTTTGGAGTCTAATAAAATAAAATCTGTGACAGTTTCCATTTTCTCCTGTTCTATTTGCCTTGAAGTGAATGGACTGGATGCCATGATCTTGGTTTTTTTAATGTTGAGTTTTAAAGAAAGTGAAAGTTGCTCAATCATGTCTGACTCTTTGCGACCCCATGGACTATACAATCCATAGAATTCTCCAGGCCAAAATACTGGAGTGGGTAGCCTTTCCCTTCTCCAGGGGATCTTCCCAACCCAGAGATCAAACCCAGGTCTCCTGCATTATAGGTGGATTCTTTACCAGCTGAGCCATCAGGGAAGCCCAAGAATACTGGAGTGGGTAGCCTATCCCTTCTCCAGTGGATCTTTCTGACCCAAAAATCAAACCGGGGTCTCTTGCAGTGCAAGCAGATTCTTAAACAACTGAGTGATAGCCCAGTTTAAGAAAAAGTAAATAACAGCTTTTATGTGCTATCTTATTGTCATATTGGTAAGTTTTTTTACTTACCTAACCAATTTAAGTGCCCTCTGTGACATGGATACTGTGTAAGTTGTTCAGAATGTTAATAGAAGAGAGCCCAGCCCCTGCTTTTTTGGGAAGAAGGAGCCTGGATGAGTAGGGGAGATGAATGTAAACAAATTACTGCAGCAGTGTAATTTATATATTTGTTCCTTTGTTGCCTGGGATAAATAAGACTTCAGACATGACATTTTGTTAAGAAAGTAATGATTTTATATTTGTTATCCCATTTGTGTCTGCCACTTTGCCCTGGCCACATGGGGTTGGTGCCTGAAATCTCTTTGCTTCATGACATTGCTGATGGACCTAAGATTTCTAGAAATAATCTAAAGCTTGCTGAGTGAAGGTGCAGCCCTATGAGTGATGTTTCCAGGATTGGGTTATTTCTCACAGAAGTGATACATGCAATTAACGTGTACTCTTTTAAAATAATATCATTGGGAAAGAAATTTCTCACCTCTGCCAGTCTCCTCCTGCTTATGCAAATCCTGTGTGTATTTCCAAGTCCAGCCCGATGCTCACCTCTTCTTTTCAGCTTTCCTTGACTGTGTTTGTGTCCGTCTCCCACCCATCTGAGCTCTTAGGATTTCCCTTGTGTTCTGCCTGTTGGACCGATTAGAACATGGCTGCTAATCTCCGTCTCATCTCGTTTTATGAGTCAGGTTCTTGAGAAATGGTTTCCGACAAATGCTGCCTCCTTGTTCCTCAGACCTCACGGGCCCTGCAGTCTTAGGTCCCCCGCCTGGCAAACCGGAATCCCCAGGATTCCTGTAACTGTTCTTTCCTAACATCTGAAGCTGAGATAGTCTGCTGTGAATTCCTTCTCCTGGGGCTCATGATAGCCCTCCGTAACCATGCCTTCCTCAGCATTTCCAAGCTGTGGGTGCCCTCAGCCCTTACTTTACCATGCTCACTGCCTGAGCAGGGAAAACCAACCCCAGCCCCCAAACCATTCACCTCTTTCCTCACTCCTTCCATTAAAACCCCACCCTCAGATCCTATAAAATGGAACGGGCTAAACATTACTTTGCAGTGACCCAAATGTGCCATTTTGTCCTTCAGGGGTGGCCACCCTTGAGCGTGGATTCAGGAGTAGAAAATTTGTGATGGACATGTTTTATTTTAGTACTAATTGATAACAACCCAGCTTCGCTCTGGCAAATTCTTGAATGCTTTTGTTTCATTTCAACTTTAGTACAACCCTGAGATGCAGGCAGTAAAATGATATTCTTATTTCAACTTTATAGGAGAACAAACCAAGTGTGAAGAGAATTTCAGTGGATTTGCTCAATGTCAGAGAAAACTGTAAATGATGAATCAGATTGAGAACTATGATCTTCTAAACCACAGTCCTTTCATTTTTCTTCATTTTCTATATTTTTACTAATTAGACTTGCTCCTTGAAGGAAGCTTGTGCCATCATATATGGATCCTCCATAGCACCACACAACTCAGTTTTCATTCCATTGTATATGAGGGAATTTTTGTACATTAGTAAATTATTAAGCATTGGTATACTCTTATCATTAGTAATAGTTTCCTCATTTAGTGAGGATCTGTTAGGTATCATGTTCCTTGCTGGGTATTTTCCATAAACTTTCCCTCATTCTCACCATAATTCTGCAGGGTGGATTTATCAGTACTTTTGCAATATCAAGCTTCACTTACACTTCGGATCTCATTAAAATGTTAGGTCTGATTTGATAGTTCTAAGCAGAGCCCAAGATTCTGCATTTTTAACCCTACCAGGTGCTGTGGACCCTACTGGTCGTGGACCACACTTTTGAGTAGCATCTGGTTGATAGATGAAGAAACTGTGGCTCAAAGAAGTTAAGTAATTTTTCAAAGATTATACAAGTGGATATGGCAAAGCCCCACTGATCTGTTGTTAGACAAACTGATACTCATCCTCCCATGTCACACTGCTGATGTGCCGGGCATCACTGTTAAACATCTTGGGAGATTCAGAGATAATGAAGACACAGACCTTGTTCCTGGAAGAGTTGACTTACAGTGTGGTAAGACAGATACAATTAAGGCAGCTTTAATGTGGAGGTTACCCCAGTACCATATAATGGAAGGACCTTAGGTGTGATACATGATTTAAGTTGGACCTCAAAGGACTGATAAGACTTAAACAGAGATGGGAGCAGAGAAGAAAGACACAGGATTTAAGAGCATCTTCTGGGCCTGGTGAGCAGTTGGCTGTAGCTGATGCATGGAGAGGGGTTGACAGATATAACTTGGGGTTGGATGATGGAGCAGAATTGGCAGGAGAGCCACTGGCACATGGAGGAGGGGTTTATGGTAGCACAATGTAGGTGCCCAGGACATGGGACCTGATCAATTTAATGTGATCTAGTTGTCATTTCTATAGAATTGTGTGGCCACTTACTCCACAATGTTGTTTGTATAGAGCCTGTGTTAATAAAATCTCTTTTCTGCTGGCAATAAAAGATATATTACTTTCCTCCCTCTTTCTGAATTTTTCCAGACTATGAAAAATGCTGTTTTTCCACAGACCATAAACATTCTTCTTAAAAGAAGCACTGTTCCTTTGGTGGCAACTTATAATGGGAAAAAGTGGAAAAGAGGCAAAATTCGATCCTGGTCTGAATGGAGACCAGTTTTTCTTTGTGTGAATAACCAGCATTCCAGTCAGGTTGCCACGGTGATGCCAAGATTATAAACTGCTCATGCCAGCAGTCAGAGAATGTTGCCCAATTAGTTATTCTCAGCTGCTAGGTTACCTTAACAGTGGCTCAGAAAGCAGGTTTTGAGTATAAAGGCCTTTGAATGAGCAGTCAGAGGACCTGCGGTTCTGCCTTCCTCAGCGTGGTACCGGGACTGCAAGCCCCAAGATGCCACGGTTTAGTCCGTACAGGATGTGGTCAGCCACATGAGAGAGCAAACACCATTTTTTAAAAAACTTGGTTCCCCCACCTCCTCCTTGGTAACAAAGGGTGCCAGGAGTTCCTGTGTTGCAAGTCAACTTTGTAAGGTTTTTAGTGTTCCTGGGGCTGCCTGCAAGTGTTCCAGGTTGGAGACAGAGCAAAATGATGGAGGCTTTGGCACTGGACACCGAGTTTATATAGGTTACTCCTTCAGCCTCAGTTTTCTTTCTTGTGAACAATCTACTTTACAGGTTCAATGCAGAAACCAAATAAAAGAATTTTTGCAAAATGCCCCACACAATGTCTGAGGCATAGGAGAAAAAGTGACTCTTCTCAGACACTTTCAGAAATCATAAAGCATTGTACAGTGAGATTATCATCATCACCATCTGTGGGTCATTTCTATCAGTCAGGACAAGCTAAGATGTGCTGTGATAACTAATAATCTTAGAAAATTCATACAGCTCAAGTTTATTTCTTACCATGCCCCTTGGGCTGCCGTCTATGGGGTCACACAGAGTCGGACACGACTGAAGTGACTTTAGCAGCAGCAGCCACGTGTCCAGAGCCCATGAGGACAGGGCTCTCTATTCATCAGCTATCCAAGGATACAGACTAATGGAGGCATCATGTCCACATAGGATTCTATAGTCACCATATATTTTGACACTAACAATCAAATATTCCATCTGAAAGTGGCACATCACTTCCACTCACATTGCATTGGCCAGAGCAAATCATGTGGCCACACTCAACATAAAGAGGGGTGAACAAGTGCCATCTTATAACAGCAGAACAGGACTATCTGTTGAACAACTGTAATGCCTGTGACCTCTACCAAAGCAAAGGCTGATGGAAAAGAGTACTTTAAAGAAGGACTGTTAGTTAAACATAAATAAATAAAAATAGCTGAACAGTAAACTTCAAAGTAAATGAATTAGAATTAGCTGTATTGAACAGAAAACCCTAAATATTAGAGAGTTAAGGAAGATAGAAGTTTATTTCTCACTCAATCTAAAGATGTCCAGATATAGACAGACCAGTGGTTTATGGTGGCTATCAGAGGCTTAGAATCATTTTATTGTTCTGCCAACCTAGCTTGAGGCTTTCATTCTGAAATTCACCTGGGGTCAGAAATGGTTTCAGGGCTCCAGCAATCACATCTACATTCCAGGGACCAGACTGAGGAGGGTGGAGGACAATAGAGTGTTTTTGTCAGATAGGTCAACTCCATTTGAGCAACCCTTCTGAAAGTCCCACACAACAATTCTGCTTGCACGTCACTGACCAGAACTTAGTTACATATTCACCCCTAGCTTCAGAGAATCTAGGGCATGTAGTTTTTGATCTGGGTACATTGTCTTCCAGATAAAATTGGGATTTTTTTTGTTGCTGTTGTTACTAAAGACCGATGGGAGAATAGATATTGCGTGCTTTGAACGGTTTCTGCTATAGTAACTTAAGATGCAAACTTTGGTTAAGCATGAATGAGAAGGGAAAGATTGCTCTGTACGCTACCATTTTTAAACCTGTGCTCCACAGAACACCAGCGCTTAGAGAGACAACAGGGTCCCTTAAAAGGTGTTCTACAGCCAGACAAGTTTGCCAGTGCGGAAAGCTTCGCCCTCTCGGAGATTCTCCGTATATAGTAATACATTAAAGGCTCTGAGTGGCCCTGCAATAGAGAAGAGCTCAATAGCTAATCTTTTCAACTCAGTATTCCTAAACTTCCTAAACAATGGAAATTCAGCACTTATGGAAGCCTGGAGGGACACAAAGAAGTTTAGTTTGAGCCTCTTAGATTTGTTAAAAAACAAAAACAAAAACTCTTTAGAGCCTTGAAAAGATGGTCTCTTGGACCCATCCAAAAAGTATCTGCCATGTAAAACAAACGAACGAAGTAGTATATCCTGAGTGCTAGCCTGGCCATAGGGACACAAACCTTGAAGAAAAAAAGTAGATCAGATGCCAGTGAACCCTTATCAGAAACAGTCTGTGTAAGCACTGGCATTAATCAGCCATCGGTGCCATTTGTGGTGACACCAAATGATGGACGGGGAGGGGCTCTGCCTGCTGCCAGGTGACAGACTGCTGCCCAGGTTGATACTCAGGGGCTCTTGACAGTTTCTTCATGGCTCTTGGCTGTGCTGCTGCCCTCTGCAAGTGAGAGTCATAGGGGATCGAGCCAGCTGATATAACCTCCTCATCCCACAGAGAGAGCCTGTTTTCCACTGCAGGATTGCTTGTAGGTGTGGGCAGAAAGGCTGAAAATGCTTGCAAGCACATGTGTGTCCTTGGTCTGGTGTAAGCAGGTGGTTACCCTTTGGGGAACAGGGTTAAGGCTCTTTTTTTTTTTTTTTCCTCAAAATGGAACCTTAGATGGTTTCCTACTCTTTTTTACTTAATTATTTAGGTAATCAGTTCTTGTCTTTAAAGTCCGTCAGCTGCAATTGCTATCCTTTTTCTTCATCTGAGCATCTTTGAAAAGGGAAAATGCCAAAATCTTTGCTAGTCTGGTTCCTATCATTTCGACTTCGTGTTGCTGGAAATTCTGGAAAGTTACTTTGTCCTGACAGGCCTAGAGACATCCCACCTTTATGTATCTCTAAACTGACACATTTCCCCAAACTGCTGTATAATCTCTGCAACAAGCTGACATCGAGAAGGAAGGGGGACGGGTGGGAGGACTTTATGTGCGTATTGATCTTTAGAATGACTTGACAGGTTTGAGCTGGAGTGACTGTGGGAGATTTGAGGAAAGTTCTGGAAGGTGGACATCGATCGCTTCTTGTCCAAAACCTGCCTCATGCCCTCGTATCCTGGGGAATTCTCTCAGTCTGCTTCGTGGAGTTAGCGTGCCTTTCCCTGACTGCAGCTGTGTTGGAAATCGTCCCTGAAGAGAGGGGTGGGTTCTATTTTGTCCACACGTGCACAGGCAGGTTGTGGCCACGGCTCGGGGACTCCAGCTCAGGAAGGTTGAGACAGGCTGGCTGGTGGATTCTAATAGTTGACAGAGGATTTAAATACCTGTGTACTCAGATCGGAACTAAATAGCCAAGTTAATGTTTTAAGTCCTTCTCGGGTTGCTCTTTTTAAAATTTTGATTTTCTGATCATCTAGGCCTGTTTTCCCAATGTAAGCCAGAAAACAACAATTAACAATTATGCAGAAATCTTTGTTTTCTCTTGTAAGGAAATACACTTGACCCTTGGACAACACGGGTTTTCACTGCATAGATCTGCTTATAAACACATTTTTTTCCAGTAATACCGACTACAATTCTACACCATCCATGAATCTACTGATGCCGAACTGTGGAAACAGAGGGCCAACTGTAAAGTCATACACAGATTTTCAGCCCCCCAACCCTGGTGTTGGTCAAGGGTCAGCTGTAATTTGGAACTAAGCTAAATGTGACTGTGTATATAGTCTGTGAACTGAGAAAAAAAATATTTTGAAAAAATACCTTTCAAATCCCTTTCAATCTATGTTAATATATATTTGTGAACTACTGAATTGATTGTCTCAGTGATATCAGCTTGGCAAATGTGTGATAAATCTTGCTACATTGTTTCTGGGTATGAAATAAATTCACTTCTCAAGCCAAGTACCTGAAATGTACAACTGAAAGCTAGTGGCATCTTCTTTGCCTTTTCCTCAAAGTTCCTCAGAGTTCCTGCTGGCTTGCCTTCCAGGCCCACTGTTTGAGAGACAGTGAGTGATTACTTCTGTTTATCAAAGGGTTTTATTGCACAGAGAATGAGTAGAAGTCAAAGGACTTGGACTCTTGGCCTAAATCTGCTACTAACTAGTTGAGACCTTGGACATGCCCCTTCAGTTCTTTCTGTTGGAAAAACAGAGTATGAGTATGAGTATATAGGAGCTGCCTCGGTCTCACTTTGTTCTGTAGAAAATGAGGAGAGGGATTTTATTGGTACAGTCTCAGAAACCCTTACTCCAAATGCGGAGATCTTATCATATTATGGCTTTTGGTGGTAGACTTGGTGATGTGGGGACCTAATTCATGCAGCAACTGTTAACATGTTGTCTGTAATGTCCCAGTCATTTATCTAGGTGGTAGGGACACTGCAGTGAGCAAAACCAGTATGTTTCTTTCCTTCTTAGATTTTGCATTCTAGGATAATGATGATTAACAAACTCTTCTGAGTGCTTGGAATATGCCAGTCACCTCTTGAAATGTTTTCTGTATATTTTGTAATAACCCTACTGCTGTCGTCACTATTGTACAGTTGAGGAATCTGAGGCACAGAGAAATTAAATGATGTGTTTAAGGTCACAGAGCTAGGGAGAGGTGAAGGTGGGATCAGAAGCAGGCCTTCTGGTTATAGTTTACGGTCTGAACTACTATGGTCTATTGCCTCTCACTGTCAGTTAATTTGTTCACTTCAAGTAGTCAGTATTCTTTGTCGCTCAACTATCCCCTGCCTCTGCTACTGACATGCAGCTTTTAATGGTACCAGGGCCAACGGCAATGATAGTAGTGGCTTCTTTTTATTAAGCGCTGCCATGTGTCGTGGGCATTGGTACCGTGTGTCCCAGGCGGCACTATTGGTAAAGAACCCATCTGCTGATGCGGGAAATAAGAGAAGATCCCCTGGAGGAGAGCATGGCAACCCACTCCAGTATTCTTGCCTGGAGAATCCCATGGACAGAGGAGCCTGGCAGGCTACAGTCCGTGGGGTCACAAAGAGTCGGACATGACTGACGCAACTTACCGCTCATGCACTGTGCATTGTGCTAAATGCTTTTCTGATCCTCAGAACAATTCTCATGGGGGGTATTTTTTATCCTCTCTTTACAGTCTGGTCTTGGCTACTGTCTCTACCGCAAACTATTTAACCTTGAGCAACTTATTTAATTCCTAAAGCCTTTGTTTCATCATTGGAAAATTGGGGTTAGTAATATCTACTTGCTATAGTTGCTATGAAGGTTAAATAGGAAAATGTATATAAAGCATTTAGGCCATTGTCTATCCCAGGGATGGCGATAATGACTGTGATAGCTTAGGTCTCACCTTTATTAATCTGAGGAGCTGGGGTTCAGATTTCATTCTGAAGGCTGCCTTCTTGGGGACAGCCTGGAGCTGCTGAGTCCTGCTTGGAGTGGGGCAGCAGTGGCAGGCATGGGGGAAGCTGGTAAACTGCCTCTGGCTGCTGAGCAGCAAGTGGGCCTGGGACCAGAACAGGAAGTGGAGAGGCTCTGGTCCAAATTCCCAAGGGCTAGCAGCTACCACCATCAAGGACAGTGTCCCTTGGGGTCTGACTGGGACCATGTCCAAACACCAATACCGTCTACCAAGCGTAGCTGTAAGGGCAGCTGGCATCATCGACTCCGCCTGCCCCAGCACCACCCTTCCCACGGGACAACCAGGGACACGTGCAGCTCAGGAGGTGCCCAGCTTGTATGGGACACAGCCTTGCAAAGACCACAGGCCAAGCAGGATTATCCCATTTTACAGATGGGTAAACCAGAATATGAGAGGTCACATAACTCTAATGGAGCAGAATCTTGACTTGAAACCTAACTTTTTTACACCAGCCCTCTGATAGCTCTGCATAGTTTATATAGATGATCAAGTGAGAAAATTCAGCATCAGGGACACTGTCCTTGATAGTGGTAGCTGCTAGCCTCCCACTGCTGCCCCACTCCAAGCAGGACTCAGCAGTGTTTTATGTTATTTTATATATATGTATATATATAATTTTTTAACCTGAATTATCTATTGCACTTGAGAGGCATGTCTTGGTTCGTATGTTAATGAAGAGATCTGAGCTATATTGTAGATCTTCATACTCTGGGATTTTCCTGCATGTCACTTGTCATCATAATTTAATGACTGTGTATGTGTAGTTAGTGTGCTCATGTCATTCCTTCATCAGACCGGAAGCATCAAGAGGCAGGGCCAGTGTACCACCTGCTTCCACTTCTGACATTAGGTGGGTGTGGAGGGTGCAGCTTCCCAGGTGGCCCTAGTGGTAAAGAACCTGTCTGTCAATGCAAGAGACGCCAGAGATGTGGGTTAAATCGCTGGGTTGGGAAGATCCTCTGGAGTAGGAAATGGCAACCCACTCCAGTATTCTTGCCTGGAAAATTGCAGGGACAGAGGTTCCTGGTGGGCTCTAGTCCATGGGGGTCACAAAGAGTTGGACACAACGAAGCATGCTCGCATTGCACTGGAGGCTTGCACCCAGGGACTGAATGAACCTCATTGTGGGAGGCAAGACCTTTGGGTTCCCAGACCCACACGTTAGAAGGGACGGTCAGTGGGAAATGATGGGAGGGACCCTGTCTGGCTGCCTGTGCATCCCAGACTAGGATTGGGGTGCTAGGTGCACCAGCACAGTGATTCCCAGTGCTCTGCTACTTTGGAATAATGATGGTGTTGAGAAGCCTGAAGGCTCAAGATAAATATGGAGAGTTCTCCTACTGTTCCTGTTTTCTTTGTTCTGTTTTGCTTTTGTAAGCATATGCTTGTCAGTTAGGGCTGGAACCGAACAAAACAGCTGCTAAATATGGTTCTAAGAGAAATAACATTTTGGTCTTTTAGTTTAGAGTAAGCACAGTCTTTTGGCAGATGTCAGTAGGGAATCTGGGGGTAGACAGTCATTCTAGGAGCCCTATCAGTCGTCCGTATTCTGTGGGGGTTTATTTCACCCTGCCACCGAACTGGTGACCTCCCGTGAAAGACCAGTCACAGAATGACCGTGAGAGAAGTTTGGAAGAAGGATTATCTAGAATCTATTGCATGCTCCCAATTTCTCTGTTGATTCATTTTCAGAGGAGGGGGAAAGACTGGGAAGAATATGCATGATCTTTTATGACGCTAAGGAAGTAGCCATTCCTAGTTATATATTTAGGTTTGCCTTTCCCAGTCTGGAATTTAGTCCATATATGTTATTTAGTGTTGCAATAAATCCGTTGTCATTCAGGAGACCTGGGAGAATTAATGTATAACTCAGTGACTAGGAGTATTAACTCTTAGGTCTTAAATCACTCCACCCTGCTGAGAACTCAGACTTGAGCCTGTCAATGCCACCTGAATTTCATCAGCTGATAGCTGAGAGAATTTTATTCCAGCATCCCAGGAAACCTGGGAAATTGAATATGTCTTCCCAAGTGTCTCGCTAATATCTAAAGAGACCCTTTTTTGTCCGTTAATATCTGACCCTGATTGTTATGCACATGGTAGTCCTGGTTAACAAACAATTGGTTTTCTTTTACTGGCTTTATTATTAATAGTTGAAAATATTTTGAAACACAGACTGAATTTTCCTGTGGCACATTCCTTGTATATTAAATGAACTCTTTTTAAAGAGGATAAGAAAGGAAGGAAAAGAGGTTAATATTTATTGACATCTTATTTAGGCCCTAAATTAGTCTGGACACCTTCACATTCTTCATAGTACAACCCTGTCTGGGAGATACTATTGTTTCCATTTTAAAGATGGAGAAACTGAGACAGAGGGCAATTTTGAAACTTGCCTTCCAGCAAGTTTTAAATCAAGGGCTGGGAACNTGACTGACGCAACTTACCGCTCATGCACTGTGCATTGTGCTAAATGCTTTTCTGATCCTCAGAACAATTCTCATGGGGGGTATTTTTTATCCTCTCTTTACAGTCTGGTCTTGGCTACTGTCTCTACCACAAACTATTTAACCTTGAGCAACTTATTTAATTCCTAAAGCCTTTGTTTCATCATTGGAAAATTGGGGTTAGTAATATCTACTTGCTATAGTTGCTATGAAGGTTAAATAGGAAAATGTATATAAAGCATTTAGGCCATTGTCTATCCCAGGGATGGCGATAATGACTGTGATAGCTTAGGTCTCACCTTTATTAATCTGAGGAGCTGGGGTTCAGATTTCATTCTGAAGGCTGCCTTCTTGGGGACAGCCTGGAGCTGCTGAGTCCTGCTTGGAGTGGGGCAGCAGTGGCAGGCATGGGGGAAGCTGGTAAACTGCCTCTGGCTGCTGAGCAGCAAGTGGGCCTGGGACCAGAACAGGAAGTGGAGAGGCTCTGGTCCAAATTCCCAAGGGCTAGCAGCTACCACCATCAAGGACAGTGTCCCTTGGGGTCTGACTGGGACCATGTCCAAACACCAATACCGTCTACCAAGCGTAGCTGTAAGGGCAGCTGGCATCATCGACTCCGCCTGCCCCAGCACCACCCTTCCCACGGGACAACCAGGGACACTTGCAGCTCAGGAGGTGCCCAGCTTGTATGGGACACAGCCTTGCAAAGACCACAGGCCAAGCAGGATTATCCCATTTTACAGATGGGTAAACCAGAATATGAGAGGTCACATAACTCTAATGGAGCAGAATCTTGACTTGAAACCTAACTTTTTTACACCAGCCCTCTGATAGCTCTGCATAGTTTATATAGATGATCAAGTGAGAAAATTCAGCATCAGGGACACTGTCCTTGATAGTGGTAGCTGCTAGCCTCCCACTGCTGCCCCACTCCAAGCAGGACTCAGCAGTGTTTTATGTTATTTTATATATATGTATATATATAATTTTTTAACCTGAATTATCTATTGCACTTGAGAGGCATGTCTTGGTTCGTATGTTAATGAAGAGATCTGAGCTATATTGTAGATCTTCATACTCTGGGATTTTCCTGCATGTCACTTGTCATCATAATTTAATGACTGTGTATGTGTAGTTAGTGTGCTCATGTCATTCCTTCATCAGACCGGAAGCATCAAGAGGCAGGGCCAGTGTACCACCTGCTTCCACTTCTGACATTAGGTGGGTGTGGAGGGTGCAGCTTCCCAGGTGGCCCTAGTGGTAAAGAACCTGTCTGTCAATGCAAGAGACGCCAGAGATGTGGGTTAAATCGCTGGGTTGGGAAGATCCTCTGGAGTAGGAAATGGCAACCCACTCCAGTATTCTTGCCTGGAAAATTGCAGGGACAGAGGTTCCTGGTGGGCTCTAGTCCATGGGGGTCACAAAGAGTTGGACACAACGAAGCATGCTCGCATTGCACTGGAGGCTTGCACCCAGGGACTGAATGAACCTCATTGTGGGAGGCAAGACCTTTGGGTTCCCAGACCCACACGTTAGAAGGGACGGTCAGTGGGAAATGATGGGAGGGACCCTGTCTGGCTGCCTGTGCATCCCAGACTAGGATTGGGGTGCTAGGTGCACCAGCACAGTGATTCCCAGTGCTCTGCTACTTTGGAATAATGATGGTGTTGAGAAGCCTGAAGGCTCAAGATAAATATGGAGAGTTCTCCTACTGTTCCTGTTTTCTTTGTTCTGTTTTGCTTTTGTAAGCATATGCTTGTCAGTTAGGGCTGGAACCGAACAAAACAGCTGCTAAATATGGTTCTAAGAGAAATAACATTTTGGTCTTTTAGTTTAGAGTAAGCACAGTCTTTTGGCAGATGTCAGTAGGGAATCTGGGGGTAGACAGTCATTCTAGGAGCCCTATCAGTCGTCCGTATTCTGTGGGGGTTTATTTCACCCTGCCACCGAACTGGTGACCTCCCGTGAAAGACCAGTCACAGAATGACCGTGAGAGAAGTTTGGAAGAAGGATTATCTAGAATGTATTGCATGCTCCCAATTTCTCTGTTGATTCATTTTCAGAGGAGGGGGAAAGACTGGGAAGAATATGCATGATCTTTTATGACGCTAAGGAAGTAGCCATTCCTAGTTATATATTTAGGTTTGCCTTTCCCAGTCTGGAATTTAGTCCATATATGTTATTTAGTGTTGCAATAAATCCGTTGTCATTCAGGAGACCTGGGAGAATTAATGTATAACTCAGTGACTAGGAGTATTAACTCTTAGGTCTTAAATCACTCCACCCTGCTGAGAACTCAGACTTGAGCCTGTCAATGCCACCTGAATTTCATCAGCTGATAGCTGAGAGAATTTTATTCCAGCATCCCAGGAAACCTGGGAAATTGAATATGTCTTCCCAAGTGTCTCGCTAATATCTAAAGAGACCCTTTTTTGTCCGTTAATATCTGACCCTGATTGTTATGCACATGGTAGTCCTGGTTAACAAACAATTGGTTTTCTTTTACTGGCTTTATTATTAATAGTTGAAAATATTTTGAAACACAGACTGAATTTTCCTGTGGCACATTCCTTGTATATTAAATGAACTCTTTTTAAAGAGGATAAGAAAGGAAGGAAAAGAGGTTAATATTTATTGACATCTTATTTAGGCCCTAAATTAGTCTGGACACCTTCACATTCTTCATAGTACAACCCTGTCTGGGAGATACTATTGTTTCCATTTTAAAGATGGAGAAACTGAGACAGAGGGCAATTTTGAAACTTGCCTTCCAGCAAGTTTTAAATCAAGGGCTGGGAACTCTGATTCCGTGAATCAGATGGGGTACTGACTGGTTAAGAGCCCAGGGGGTCTGACCAGTCACCCATCGATGGTGCAACCTTGACTTAATGCATTCTCTTTCCGTGCCTCAGTTTCCTCCTCTGAAACCAAAGACAGCAACAGCATTCACTTGATAGAATTGTGACCTATTCATGGAAAATGCTTAGAATAGTACCTGGCACATAAGTGCTCATAAAATGTTAGTGATTATTGTGGTTTTTATTATTATGACTAACCAAATTTGCCTTCATTAGTACTTGCTGAAAAGTTACATTTTCTTTCATGGAACAGCTTGTCTTTTGATATGTTGTTCTATTTCATTATGAAATAATGTACACTACTCTACCTTAGAATTAAATTTTCTTTTCAGCCTTGCAGCAAAGGTTACGATCTGAATAAAGGCATGTGTAGCCAACAGAGATTCCTAGATTCCTGACTTTGGTAAATGTCAACATGTGCTCTTTTCTCCTTGGTGTATGTAACCTTCTTTCATGCTACCCATCCTGGCTTTACGAGCTGCTAAGCAAATACGAGAGAAGAATTAAGCTGATTCTTGCCTCTTATCTCTCTTGTCTTTGTAACATGATCATTAGGCACAGTATTCTGCTTGTTGCATTGTACATGGTCACATCCTGACAAGCTGTTTTGTCCACTCACCTGAGGCACAGCTTATACCATTGGGCCTTAGAATTTTCTTTAGAGCTCGGAATACCATAGGAGCTTATACATGTGATGTGTGCATGCTCAGTCTCTCAGTCGTATCTGACTCTTTGTGGTCCCATGGACTTCTCTGTCTTGGCACTGGCAGAGTGGATTTTTTTTTTTACCACTGTGTCACCTGGGAAGCCATACATGTGACAGTTTTGTGCAATTGGGAACTGGGTCAGGGTGGGGTTTTTTTTTAGCTTTTTATTTTGTATTGGAGTACAGCTGATTACCAATGCACAGCAGTGCAACTCAGCCATACATATACATGATCCCATTTTTTGCAGCTTCCTTTCCTCATGTTGTGGAGCATGGGGAGTGGGACATCAGTCTTATTGGGTAAAGAGTTTTGTCTAGCAGCTGTGTGTTGGACGGCATGCTAAGTGCTGGGAAACACTGAGATAAATATGCTCAGAGCCTGCTCTCAGGCCATTTGTAATGCATCAAGGGGGAGAAATGAAGAGGAGACCGCACTGTATGCGAGGGGTTATCATGGGTGCAGAGAGGTGGGGCACTCATTAGAGACAGGCTTCACAGGGCAGGTGTGATGATGCTGGACCTTCAAGGATGGGCTTGCCTCAAAGAGAATGGTAGCAGGAATAATCTTGGCAGGCAGAAGGATGGAACACGAGGCTGGGACTGAAGGCTGGGCCTCAGAACGACAGATTCTTTACTTTCAATTTGAATTACATTGTATAGGATTTTAAACCATGGTGTGTTGTGTTTAGAAATGCCTGTTTTAGGAAGACTGGTGTGAAAGATTGAAAGGAGGAGAGAATTGCTTGAAAGTAAATAATCCCAGCAAGAGAGGGTGAGCCCTGTTGTATGAATGGATTTGAATAGATGGATATGTTGGACTTTGGGACATAAAATCATGAGCACTTAGTGCAAAACATGAGTATGGAACCTTGGGGTTGGCCAACCTTTAAGGGATAGGCAGAAGAAGTAAAAAATCTCTCTGAGAGACTGAGTAGTGTGATGGAAGAGGATGGAGAGCGTGGATTCCAACAAGAGTGGTGACGCTCAGCAGTGTCAGTGCCTCATAGGGAACACCCAGGACAGGCTGAGAAGAGACCATTACAAACAAGAGATCCAGGTTGCTGGTGAGCCGCGGGAGAAACGGCTTTAGAGTCCTGCAAGAATGGAGNTGGCTCAGCTGGTAAAGAATCCACCTGCAATGTGGGAGACCTGGGTTCAATCCCTGGGTTGGGAAGATCTCCCGGAGAAAGGAAAAGCTACCCACTCCAGTATTCTGGCCTGGAGAATTCCATGCACTGTATGGGTTTGCAAAGAGTCAGACATGACTGAGTGACTTTCACTTTCCTATATCTCCTTCCTTTTGTTCATTTTTTTTTTTAAACGTCAAGAAAAATGAACGTTGAAAACACAGTTGAGATACTTCAAGCAAATGTAGAACCTCTCTTGAAATTTGTTGCAGAAACACCACTGAGCAAACAAACTACTAGGAAACTCAGCTTAGAAGCAAACAGCAGCTGCCACTGTTCACTGTTTGTGGGCTTCTCTCCCCCCAACCTCCCCCACACCCATTTTCCTCACTTCTTTCTAACTCTGTAATAAAACCTACTGCTCTAATGGTCTAGTAGTTTAACAAACACAATTTTTCTTTCCCATCTTGAGGTGCCTTGGCCTTGACAGTGACTTTTAGCTCTGGGGTCTCCATGCTCAGAGCTCTAGGCCCTTTCACCACTTTGTCCTGTCTTACGGTTCTGTCTGGGACTTTGTCCACACCTCCCTGACCAAGTGAGGCAGAGATGGAGTTTCTGGACTTCTCTATCAGTTTGGAGTGGGGTTTCTTGCCTTCCTGGCTTTATAACAATGCATAATGCTAATTCCAGTTTTGTGAGTGACTAAGTACTTCAACTGTTTTTTGTCTTACTATTTTTCTTGTTTCCTATGTGGGATTTTTTTTAAATGCATGATTTAAAAGAATATTTCTATTTATTTATCTGGCCGGGTCTTAGTTGTGGCACATGGAATCTTCCATCTTCCCTGTGGCATGTAGGGTCTTTAGTTGAGNCTAATTCCAGTTTTGTGAGTGACTAAGTACTTCAACTGTTTTTTGTCTTACTATTTTTCTTGTTTCCTATGTGGGATTTTTTTTAAATGCATGATTTAAAAGAATATTTCTATTTATTTATCTGGCCGGGTCTTAGTTGTGGCACATGGAATCTTCCATCTTCCCTGTGGCATGTAGGGTCTTTAGTTGAGGTTCTTGAGCTCTTTTATTTAATTATTATTTTTAAAAAATTATTTATTTGGCTGTGCTGGGTCTTAGTTGTGACATGGGAGATCTTTTAGTCGGGACAGGAGAGCTCTTAGGTGCAGCACATGGGACCCAGCTCCTTGACCAAGGATCGAACCTGGGCCCACTGTGTTGGGAGCGTAGAGTCTTAGCCACTGAACCACGAGTAAAGTCCCTCTATGAGGGATCTTTGAAGGCACATCATAAAGCGCTTTTCTTAGGCCTGACTTAATAAAAGCTCTCACTCTAACGAGCTCTAACTTGTCACATTAACCTCATTTATCTTCTTCTCCATAAATATGAGCACTTCTCCCTTTACATGTTATAGAGGTGTGGGATTCCTCGGCTTAAAAACGATTCCTATTAGATATTAGGTTGCTGACTCTGGGCAGGTGGGTGCTAAGCTCTCACCTGCTCTTTCNTAACGAGCTCTAACTTGTCACATTAACCTCATTTATCTTCTTCTCCATAAATATGAGCACTTCTCCCTTTACATGTTATAGAGGTGTGGGATTCCTCGGCTTAAAAACGATTCCTATTAGATATTAGGTTGCTGACTCTGGGCAGGTGGGTGCTAAGCTCTCACCTGCTCTTTCCCAGGACTCTCCTGCGTAGATGTCATCCCCATTTTATCTGCACAGAGACTGAATTGCTCTTCCTGGGGGTCTTGGATTCAGGCAGCCACACCAGACAGAGCTGGTGTTGAGCCCAGGTCTGTCTGAACCTAAAATCCAAAAAGTTCTGTCTAAAAACCTGAGAGGTATGTCTGAAGCTTGCCCCTCTGCCACTTGGTCACTGTCATGCCATTTGACAGTGTTCCGAAAACCTGTTGACTGGAGATGGGAATGCTCTTCAGGTCAGAGGTCGAAGTCTTTTTCATCTGTCCCTCGGTGTTTGTTGCTGTTGTTGTTTTGTTTTATGTGCGTGTGTTTTTAGGTGAGTTAATGCCTGACATTTAAAAATGAGGAGATCTCACATTATGCAAAATGTTCAAGTTCATTTCATTTTAGACCTGGTAAGACTGTGCTTATAGGTTGAAGCGACAGCTCTTGGTTCCAGCTAGGCACCCCGCTCCACCTACAAAGGAGACACGACTTCCTCAGTTTGCCAAAGACCTCCGTGGCCCACCTCACTCTTCTCTGTTACTTGCTTGCCCTGTGTGGACATGTGCTTTTGTGATTCCTGATCTAGGCCTTTAAAGAAATAATTTCTCTTCAAGTAGGAATCAGAAGAGATCAAAGTCACTTTCTGCCTGTGAGTTGAATTTTATAGGCTTTGCTTTTTCTTTTTGACTTTTGGGGTTGGTAATTCAGGAATAATAGACATAATTATTGGATATTTACTGAGCACAGGAACATTTAGGTGACTCTCAGGGTTAGCAGACACCTGTTCGTGGGTAACCATGTATGACATTCTCCAGTGTCTTTTGCACTCTGGGTCCTGCCGGGACCCTCCCAGTCCTGCAAGAACTAGAGGCTGTCTTCAAAAGTGTGTTTTGCAGAGGCAGCATTGTCGGGAAGGGAGATGAATTCAGAGGAATACCTTCTGAGAGAGGAAGTTAGGTGGATTCCATTTTCTCCTGAAAACCGTTGACTCCCGCCGGAAGATTGCCCCACAGTATAGTAGAGTTCCTTTCTTAACTGCCAGGGTTCTATGCAGCCAGCAGATCAGAAATGTCGAACAGAAAGGTCTTAAACATTAGAACCCCCTTTGGATTGATGTGTCTTTCATTTTATGCTGATGTACCTACAAGTGTGTTTCCATTTGACAGTATGAAATGTGTTCTTATTTTTTTATTGTTTCCATGAAAGTCTTGTCTCCTTTTGTCTGAATTAAACACATCTCATAGAAGTGTAAAATAGAAAAAAATGGATTTTGTCTCATTTCATAGCTGCAGCTGAATTAAATTTTAATACTCTTTAATATTACATATGAGAGCCTCCCCAAAGCTGTTATTATTTGCTAATTTTAAATGTGCATTTGCTTTTGATTAAGACAATGGCTAGAGTATTGTTTTGAATTTTTATTGTTTATTTCTTTTCTTTCAGGACCCCGCAGGAATCTTTGAATTGGTAGAACTTGTTGGCAATGGAACATATGGACAAGTATATAAGGCAAGTTCATTGAGCTTGAACATGGCTCATGTGTGGTTTCGGTTCATGAATGCTGAATAGCAGTCTGTCTGTTCTCACTCATACATGTCTCATAACAGATTTAAAATGAAATAATATACTTGTTAATTGACTCTCCATCTTTTTAAATGAATCTATAGTCCCATTGCCTAAACTGGATTCTGGGGTTTGGGCATTTCCATTCATTATATGTTATAGAGCTTATATCTGACGTATGAATTCTAACAGTACATATTTGAAGCTCTCTGAACTGTTTAGTTTCGTTAATCGCTGCCAGAACTGGTTTTTAAAGGCGCAAATGATGCTATTTACTTTAGAAATTTAAACTATTAAAGTATCACAGCTGGAAAAGGAGATTTGCTACTGGCCTAGGGCATGAGTTAAATGAGTTTAGTGAACAGTGTAAGGAGAACACTGGCTGCCTCACAAAAGCAGGACTAATGGCAGCAATGACTCTTAAAAATAGGAAATAATTAAAAGCTAAACTTGAGGTTGAGTTGAGGAATAAAATGTTCTGGTTCTTACACTGATTTTTGCTTTCAGATTCACCTTAAACATGCTTTTAAAAGATATTTTTTCCCAGTAAATGACCTAAAAAAGTGATTATTTAGAAAAGTGGCTTGATTCTCCTGATTATCAAAAGAAAATTGAAATTACCTTTTTGGACTAAAGCTCAGCGGGTTTTAGTGAATGAGCTATTGAAATAAATGCCTTCAAAACAGACCAACTGTTTCCTCATGATTATTTCAAGAGAAATGTCTATCACTTTTCCTAATGGTAGTGATATGAGATGACATTTCAGCTGTAAATTATCTGTCTTGTTCTATTTGTTAAAAATTTCCTTCTTTGAATCTTAAACGTCTCTTAGTTGATTAAATTATTGAAGTCCGTCAGATTGTAATATTTTCAGTACTATAGAAAGTCGAAAGAATATGTTTGTATATATTTAAGTATATGTAAATTATAAACATTTACACTTTTTTTTTTACTAGATGGTACCCTTTGATGTCCACTCAGGAAAATTTCTCCCTTGCAAAATTTGATTATTTCCTAAAAGGTCAACCCCCTGCAATTAGAAAGAATGTAGTCTACCCAAGCTGTTCACTTGATGTTGATCCTGTCTGACACAAGAAAGAAAGGTGTCTCAGCAAATGCTTTTAAATACTTTCAGTGAAGATAATTAGGTTGGAAGATTGTGTTATTGCATTTCGAGAAATTGGATTGAATTTGTGAATTAATGTGAGCTAATGAATTAAGCCCTGGATTTAGGCAGAAAATTACTTCTGATTTGCTGTCAATATGGAGAAACAACTCTGTATAATGCTGTTGTTTTTATAGTGCCATTCCATTGTGCTTTGCTTCCCACCTGTGGAAGGCACCTTTGGAAGGTGATTCACAGCTTTGTCCACTAATCTAAGAGGTGGACTGTACACTCCTGCAAGAGAGGATAATAACAAGATGAGGATTCTCAATTAAGGATGAAAATGTTTGGAAAATCCAAAATTAGCCCTAATTTTTTTGGTAGCTGAGGGGGGAAAAAAACAAGTGGCAAGAAGTCTCAGCTCGTTAGAGAGGAAAGAAATATACCAACTAAGTTGCAAACACTGTTGTTGCCCTTCTCTTAGTGGTTGATTCAGAAGTTTGGCCCCTCTCAAGCTTGGGGGAGACTGCACAGCTGGCCATGGCAATCACATTGCATTTGCAGACAGGAGACTTGGTTTCTTGTACCAGCTCTTTGGGTTGTTTTGTGGCACCGCAGCTTTTCTGTGCAATAGTCAAGTGAGAGTGTTGCTATAAATGCTTTGGGGACTTGGAATGATTTATCTGAAGAATTAAACCTCCATACCCGTTAAGGATTGGGTTTCTAGGCAACCCAGATGACATTAGGTGGCACCCCCTCCAGGACAGAGACACCTGGATTTCCTGAGTCACTAATCCAATCCTGCCGTTACTCTGAGCTCTAAAGGATTAAAGCTTAATAAAACTGCCAAACTGGATTTCAACTGTACATGAACTTAAAGAGAAATAAGTTAGGAAGTGATTGTTCACATTATAGGTTATATTTAACCTTTATGAAATACGTATATTTTAAAAATACTGTACACATGAATATAAATTTTATAGCCCTAGGAACAGATTTCTATATCAAAAATTCTATGATAAATACTTTCTTTACATTCAATATTAAATCTTTTAATTTTTGTAAATCTAGCTTTTGTTGTTCCTAGCTTTCATAAAATGAGGTATAATTTTATGAACAATGGTGTAGCCTTTCTTTTCTGGAAAGATTCTTAAAAGTTTCTTTTAATAAGTTGTCCTAAAAGAGTCATAACATAATTGTATTTACAAGTAGTTTTTTTTAAGATGTAGAATCTTTTTTAAAAATTAATTATTTATTTTTTGGCTGTGTTGGATCTTCACTGCTCCTTGGGCTTTTCTCTAGTTGCAGCAAAGGGGGGCCGCTCTCTAGTTGCGGTGTTCAGGCTTCTCATTGCAGTGGCTTCTCTTGTTGCAGAACATGGGCTCTCAAGTGCTTGGGCTTCAGTAGTCGCGGCTCCCGGGCTCTGGAGCACAGGCTCAGTGGTTGTGGGGCACGGGCTTAGCTGCTCCAGGCATGTGGGATCTTCCTGGACCGGGGACTGTGTCTCCTGCAGTGGCAGGCTGATTCTGTACCACTGGCCACCAGGGAAGCCCTGCAGGTAGTTTTTAAGAAGCATACTCAATTGAATAAACAAAAGTACATGTAGATATTAAGAGAATGTTTCTTGGAGTGTATCTTCATTTAAGCCACATACATCTAGATGTGGAAGTATATTTTATATAAAGGTCATTTGGTTACGTTTAGCCTGGAAACTCCCACGGACGGAGGAGCCTGGTGGGCTGCAGTCCATGGGGTCGCTAAGAGTCAGATACGACCAAGCGACTTCACTTTCACTTTTCACTTCCATGCATTGGAGAAGGAAATGGCAACCCACTCCAGTGTTCTTGCCTGGAGCATCCCAGGGACAGGGGAGCCTGATGGGCTGCCGTCTATGGGATCACACAGAGTCGGACACGACTGAAGCGACTTAGCAGCAGCAGCAGCAGCTTTTCGAAGTGGAGAAGGCAATGGCACCCCACTCCAGTACTCTTGCCTGGAAAACCCCGTGGGTGGAGGAGCCTGGTGGGCTGTAGTCCATGGGGTCGCTAGGAGTCGGATACGACCGAGCGACTTCACTTTCACTTTTCACTTCCACGCCTTGGAGAAGGAAATGGCACCCCACTCCAGTACTCTTGCCTGGAGAATCCCAGGCACGAAGGAGCCTGGTGGGATGCTGTCTATGGGGTCGCACAGAGTCGGACACAACTGAAGCGACTTAGCAGCAGCAGCAGCTTTTCGAAGTAGCTTCTAGTTTTACTCACAAGTCTAACTTGGTCTCGCTGTCCTTGGAAGGTTAGATTTGTTTATCTTTTGCATTTTGGTCCTTTGTGGTCACATGATAGTTTAGTATCTGTTTTTTGCTTTATTTACTAGACAGAATACATAAATAATGAAGAATAAAGAGTCTCTGTCAGGGTTTTTTTTTTTTTTT
>SJYV01030076.1:364262-379239 GCA_006410875.1 Neotragus pygmaeus
AATGAGGAAATCATCTTCTTGGGCCTATAAAAGTGAAAAAGTGAAGTTGCTCAGTCGTGTCCAACTCTTTGTGACCCCATGCACTGTAGACTACCAGGGTCTTCTGTCCATGGGGATTTTCCAGGCAAGAATACTGGAGTGGGTTGCCATTTCCTTCTTGGGCCTATGGCTCCCATTAAAAAATAAACCAACAAAAGGCCACATACATGCCTGCTGAAGACTTTGGCTGTTCATTGGCATGCCATTTATTGGGACCTGATGAAATAAAATTTCATCACATTTTTGTTAAAATAGAGTAATTGTTTTAATAGGTCCAAATAATTGTTTAATATTCATCACTAAAACACCACTAAATCTCAGTCACAGATTTCAAAAATGAACGTTCATCTATCTTGTTTTTTAATTTACCCTTTGGAAATATATATTGATGATTACAGAGGTGAAGACCTTATTACTGAGTGACAGTGTAAATCAGGAATATGGTAGATTCCTCTGTATCTCTGAGGCTTCTCTTAAAACCTTCTCTAGGTTGTAAAGTATGAGATCAAGAGGCAATGTTGGTTATAGTGGTTATAGTGCTTGTGGAGAGAGAACACTGAAGCTCTGTGTGTGTGTGTGTGTTTTCAAAGAGTTGCAAACTTCATAGATATATGACCTACCTTATAGGTTATCTAGCCCAGTCATCGGAGAAGGCAATGGCACCCCACTCCAGCACTCTTGCCTGGAAAATCCCATGGGCGGAGGAGCCTGGTGGGCTACAGTCCATAGGGTTACTGGGAGTCGGACACGACTGAGTGAATTCCCTTTCACTTTTCACTTTCATGCATTGGAGAAGGAAATAGCAACCCACTCCAGTGTTCTTGCCTGGAGAATCCCAGGGACGGGGGAGCCTGGTGGGCTGTTGTCTCTGGGGTTGCACAGAGTCAGACACGACTGAAGCGACTTAGCAGCAGCAGCAGCAGCCCAGTCATTCCTCTGCTAGCAATCTGTTCCATCCTTGATCACCGCCACTCATGTGGAACTCATTGCCTCCCAGTCATCCTATTTACCTGCAATTTTCTTTGAATGTTCCTTCTCATATTGAGCCAAGATTCTGCCTTCCTGAAATGTTTACTAGTGCACGCTCATTCCGTGTAACTGTTTAAAAAAAAAAAATTAAATCCTCTTCCACAAGAACGTAGTCCTTCAAAAGACTTCTCTCTTCTTCCCCCAAACACATACTTGTGCCTCCTGGTCTCCAGGCATTAGAGCCTCAGTTGCTTAATTCTTCCTATGACTTAGACTTGAGGTCTTTCATTATCTTGACTTTTGTCCTGAAACAATTCTAACATATTAATGACAATAATATTTGATACTATAAAATAGTATTTTCTATGTCATAAAACATCTTGTACATATAATCTGATTTCTGATTTAATTTCTATAATAATTTCATGAGAACCTTGCTCTCACTTCAGGGTCTTTATCAAAACAGTTCTATCTAGAACACTCTCTCCTCAGCTTCCTCATGACTGGGTCTTTGTCTTCCAGAACCCAGCTCACATGTTACCTCTTCAAGGAATCTACTTTTCAGGCAGCCACTGCTACTGCCTTCCTCCCTCACTATCACATCAACTTATTTCTTTGCCTTCATGGCATTGATACTCTCTGAAATTATCTTATGTCTTTGTTTATGTATATATTAAACAGTTGAAATGCACCATAAAGGAAAAATAAGGCTAGGGGCCTAGTCTGTCTAGGAATTGCTGTATCCAGCATCTGGTACTTACTAAATGGTGACCTGTGTGGGGCCCAGAGTTGAGCTCTGTTTTCCTTAATAATTTTATCTATATTTGTTCCCAGTATTTTTTCAGCATTTCCCATAAAATATCTGCTTACTTCAGACATGCATATATGGACAAAAAAAATCAACAGAATTCTCTACTTTTTTCTTATGGTAGGAGCTGGGTGTGGATTTTATGTTAAATTAATTATTGATAATCTGTGGAAGCAAGCCCCATTCTGGAAATTTACAAATGAGGCAAATCGGTTTTATGAGTTTCAGTCTCCTGGTAGAGGTTCCCAAACTTTACTGTGTGAAACAAATATTTGAGAAATGATTTAAAATGTAGATTTCCAGGCCTAACCTCTTAAATCTTGTTCAGTGGATCTGGTTGGGATCCAGGAATCTGCACTTCTAATAAGTTTATAGAGTCTTGCTGACGTTCAGAGCCCTGCGGTCACACTTACAGAAACTCTGCAAAAATGATTGTCAGTTACCCTGTGGTAGGGCTGCCAGGTGGCACTCATGGTGAAGAACTCACCTGCCAATGCAGGAGACATAAGAGACTTGGGCTCAATCCCTGGATCAGAAGGATCCCCAGGAGAAGGAAATGGCAACCCACTCCAGTGTCCTTGCCTGGAGAATCCCATGGACAGAAGAGCCTGGTGGGCTACAGTCCATAGGGTCCGAGTGTTGAACATGACTGAGTGACTTTGCATGTACGCAGGGCTACTTGAATGAATGTGAATCCCAATGTTTTTTGTAATCATTTAGAGTTTTTATGATGCCTCTAACATATATAAACTGAGAAAAGTTAAAAAAACACAAAGATTTTGATTTGAGATTTGATGCTAGCCAGGTTTGATATACTTATTCTGAGATTTGACTTTTGCTGTTTTTATTTGGCATGTTTATGAATACAAGTAAGGTTGTTTCTGAATAATTCAACTCAAAACCTGAGAATTGAAAGGGTCAAAACTGACCTGGTATAGTAGAAGAATCTGAGCCCACTGCATGAGATTTCCTTACATTTGTATATTGGAATCTCTTAATAAGCCATTGTTGAAGTAAGGCAAAGCATTTTAATAGTAAGCTTATTAACAATCTTAATATGGAGGTGATTCTGTGACATACTTAGAATTCAGCGTAGTTTATCATAGTCTCGTCTAATGAATCATGAATTACACTGTTCACTTCTTGTTTGGTAAGGAATGATTATGGGAGAATGTCAAATTGCTTAGATAGTAATGGCATTTGCTTTTTTAAACAAGAATTCCAACGTAAAGAATACATTATTTCACATTTGTTGAGTGCCAGTGAAAAGGCCCTGTGCTTTGTATAGGGAAAATGCAGAGCCGGTGAGGTGGTTCCTAGTCTAAGAAGTGTGCAGTTAGGTTAACTAATTATTGTGTGCTAAAGTTTTCGAATGTTGTGTCTTAGTTACCCTTCATGATTTTATAGGGGAGGAAACTAAAGCACACTTAATTAAACCACACTATCCCTTAAAGGCAGGGTTTCTCAACCTTGGCACTGTTGACATTTGGACCGAAGAGCTTTGTTGTCGGGGTGTTGTCCTGTGCATCGTAGGGTGTTTAGCCGCATCCTTGGCCTCTACCTATGAGATGCCGGGAGCACTCCCAAAGTTCTCACAATCAGAAATGTTTCCAGACATTGCCAGGAGTCTCCTGGGGGGTAAAATTGTCTCCCTCCCCGCCCCGTTCAAGGACCACTTCTGTAAGGATAAGACAATATAGCAAAAACTCTTAAAACTGATGTGCAGACAGAGACAGTGGGAGTATAAAATGTGAATCAGAGTGGGGACCTAAGTGGACTATGGGAAGGGGATTTGGAAAAAGCTTGGAGGCCTTGGCATCTGCACATCATGGGGTGTAATTTAGCATTTTCATAAGTGGAAAGAAGTGTAATGAAAGGAGTTTGGAGCAGATCTGTCTTTCCTGTTCTCTTATAAACCGGGCTCTTGGGCCAGATCTAATATGTTGATTGCCTTTAAAAAGAATTTTTGTACTGTTTATAGTGACAGATTATCTATTAAAGTAAATTAATGATATAGCCCAAGGGTACTAGTTGGTTTCTTCCAATTTTCTTAAAAAAAGGTAGCTACCAAAAATACCCCAGTACTATTTTTCTAGGAGGGTAGAAATTGTGATTTTTAACATCAAATAGATATTTTAAATGATGTCTCTAAGATGCTGTAGCACATGCGAAGCATTGTTTCTAGTCATAGGACCATGGCTTAGCCTTTGGGATTATTTAGTTATTATTGCTTCATCTCAGAGGGTATATTTTCATTGTAGTTGGGCAGAATTACAGGTAACAGTTTTACTCCTGCCCCATAAGTAAAATTATTTACCCTTGAAGTGGGTTGGCTTGTCGAGCTTTTCATAGATCCCTGTGTTCATTGCATCTAATTTGGCTCAAAACTGTGCCACCTCATGCTATGATCCATTGGGTGTCATGAATTAGATGGTTGCCATGGCAGCTTTTGGGTAGACCTTTGTGAGCCCATGTGCCATATGCATAAGGAAGGTTGCTTTTTTGCTGGGTGGCCAGACCTCCAGAGTTGCTCCCAAAACCTGCCACAGAGGAGTTGGTTGGATTTCTTGCAGCTACCAGTGTTGCTCAGCCCTCATTGTTTATGGAAATCATCTGGATAGGTTTGAAACACTAAACATATCTGGGCCTTTCTCTCGAGATTTGGTTTTAGTAGGTCTGGTGTAGGACTAGGTAAAGCTGGCTTCCAGAACTTCCCAGATGCTTCTACTGCAAAACCAGAATTGAGATCCGCTGGATTAAGGTATTGTCTGTCAGGGGACTTAAAGGCTCTTTTAGGTGTCTCTGCCTTTGAGGAGACATCTCTTCTACTCTTATCTGTATCCTGAGGTTTTGTTTACCTTGTTTATTTGTTTATTCAGTGTCATCTTTTATAATAAATATCATTAGCAATTTGGCACATGTATACCCATCTTCGGAGAAGGCAATGGCACCCCACTCCAGTACTTCTGCCTGGAAAATCCTATGGATGGAGGAGCCTGGTAGGCTGCAGTCCATGGAGTCACTACTAGTCAGACACAACTGAGCGACTTCACTTTCACTTTTCACTTTCATGCATTGGAGAAGGAAATGGCAACCCACTCCAGTGTTCTTGCCTGGAGAATCCCAGGGACGGAGGAGCCTGGTGGGCTGCCGTCTATGGGATCACACAGAATCGGACACAACTGAAGTGACTTAGCAGCAGCAGCAGCATAACCACCTTTTCTTTGAAGTGTTTAGATTGCTTTAGTTTAAAATACTTCCTGTCCATCTCATATCAGTGACTTGCCGAATAACTTGATGCATAGCACCCTGGCGACTTAGAGTTTTTAGATCTCCTAACACCCTTAATGACTTGGTGAGAATAAGGCAGTCTCAAGTAATTAAACAATCAATAGTTACTAAGTAATTACCATTACTGGG
This sequence comes from Neotragus pygmaeus, assembly GCA_006410875.1. NCBI lineage: Eukaryota > Metazoa > Chordata > Mammalia > Artiodactyla > Bovidae > Neotragus > Neotragus pygmaeus. The sequence continues at coordinate 369,499 of SJYV01030076.1, forward strand.
GGATGATTTGTAACCTGTGGAATGAAACTCCATCACGATTATAGGCACAGAGTTTAGGGCCATGTACAGTTTTAACTATTTAGACATGGAAAACGTTTGAAACTCTTAAAAAGAGTGATTAATTGGGGCCCTAGTTTGAATTTCTTATCTCTGTGGTTTAACCTCAAATATAATTGTATTAAGTCCACTTGGATGTTTTTGCACATGCAAAAGTAAATGGCTGCTGTCTGGTAAGCAGATATGTGCTCTCCACTGAGTAGGAGCCCTGCGTGGTGGTGAGATGTGGAGCAGGGGAACGAGGCAGTGCCCACAGCCTCCTCTGCCGAATGTTGTGGCCTTGGGCAGGGATTCTGATTTTGGTCCCGTTCCTTGCTTTCCCAGGCAACGCACAGACATGCTGTCTGTTTTGTTCCCATGTGCAACAAAAGAAGAGAAAACAGCAGCTGGCTTACTAGACTCTTAACAGATACAAAATAGCTATCATAATGATGATAATAATGAAGTCATCTTTCTAGATTGCAAAGTTACGAACTAAGGTATGTGAAGAGTTCAGCCTCCTTTAGGGAGAAGACGCTGTGTTGTTTTAGAAAACTGGCCCATGATTACATAATATAGCTCGTTGGGACTACCGTCTTTGGCAGACCACTAGCATGTTCCAGATGATGTCTTTCTTTAGAGTATTTCTCGAGAAATTCAGTTTTCTTCTGTGTGTCACATTGAGGAAGGTAGTAGGAGTTTCTCAGCTGAATTTATTAGAAATCTTACTACTTTAAAATTTTGTCTCTGTCTCTCTTTGCCTCTCTTCTTCCCCCATCCTCTTATCGTGGTAAAATACCAATGCTATAAAATATTGTTCAGTAGCATGAAGTACGTTCACGTGTTGTGCAACCTTCCCCACAGTCCAAATCCAGAACTTCTTTCTCATCATCCCAAACTGAAACTCTGTACTCAGTAAACAGTAACTCCCTACTCCCTACTCCCTCTCCCCTGCACCAGCCCTGCCTGCCTTTCTTTTCTAAAATATTCCCAGTAAATTTAATTGTAGAAGGGATGGTTTCCTGTGAGCTTCTTGTAACACCAACTCTCTATCAAGCCTCAAAGGGTCCTGCAAACCTGTGTTTCTCATGAGGACTCAGCGACCTTTTTTGTCCTCCAGGTGACTGACCACCCAGTACCTGCAGAGCAGCATCTTGTTCTAAGAAGCAGAAACTGGCTGCCACGTTTGACTTTTTACCCTGTTTATGTCTAAATAAAATGACCCTTCTCGGGTGGAGGTAGAAGTAGAGAAAGAGGTCAATTCCATTGCAGCATTTTATACGAATCCTTTCAGAGTATTGTTCATGTTTTCTTTTTTCAGTTGTTTGGGCTGTGATTCTTTTCCTTACAGTTTTACGGTGAGATTTCCCTTTACCTTTACTGCATCAACTGTTTTCTTTTTTTAGTTGGAAAATGTTTGTTTTCCATAGGAAATCCAGTAGTTCATATAATGACAGAATGTTCTAGAAGGAGGATAGTTGAGGTGTCCCTAATGTAACATCCCTTTTCAGCTACTCCTCTAAACTCCCCTCCTGCATCCATCCGTAGAGCAGCCCCACGCTGAGGTCCCCAGGCCTGGATTCCTCTGCCTCCCCCTCCAGCCTCATCTTTGGTAGATCCTGGCTCCTGTGGGTTCAGTGGTGGCACAGTGCCCGCAGGCTGTTTGTTCCGCTACCTGCCTGGCATGCTTAACCCTTCTATGCTCCCTGGGACCTTTGCTGACCTCTTCTTTCTCACCTTGCCCTTGCTGTTTTGTTATGTTCTGTCTGGCTGCTTCCACTCTATAAACTCTGAGCTCTTGAGTTCTGGAACATTACCTAACTATTTCTCTACTGCCAAAACAGAGTAGATGGCTAAAAATACCGATTTAAAAAAAAAAGTATACTACTTCCCTGTTTTGCTGATTTTGAAATGCCCTATCTCAGTGGAGATGATTGGCTGGCATCACCAATTCAATGGACATGAACTTGTGTGAACTCCGGGAGATGGTAAGGGACATGGGGGCTGGGCGTGCTGCAGTCCATGGGGTCGCCAAGAGGCAGACACGACTTAGTGACTGAACAACAGCCGCAACAATCTCAGTAGAATGTGTATCATTTTTGCTTAATCTCAGCTGTGTAAGCCTGTAAAACAAGGAGACTGACACTCAATACAACATTTCATAATAGCCAACACCCACTAAATACTGATACATTGAACAGTGTCCACCTACTATGCAGTATAATAGAAAAAAATAGGATAATGAAAAAAGCGTTTCCCCTTCTTTCTGAAGATGGTTTCATGGACGTGAGTCTAAAACTGACCCTGTTCCTAAACCCAAAAGGCTACAGGCCAGTTAAACTTGCAGAGGCCCTGGTGCACACTCTGGAGACAGAGATGGGTCTCCTTTTGCTTCCTTGTCTCTAGGACTGTGGGCTTAAACATCGATATCCATGATTATAACAGTTTTCATAAAACCTTTATCTTGATTATTTCATTTGATTTTCATAGTCTCCCCACAAGTGAGACAGAAGCGGGTATGATTATTCTGGCTTTAAAGTTTGAAGAAGTTGAGATCTCAATATAAATGACTTTTCTGAGGTCATCAAGCAGACAGGTAATAAAGCTTGACTTGGGATCTCATACCCTAATTTTTCTCTTAACTCCACAGGCAAGTTTCCTAAGAAGAAATCTGGGGGTGAGGATGAGATGTGGAAATCCCCCTGAATGTTTGGCAGGGATTGGTTTTACCCTGCTCTTGCATTGCATGTTTAAAATTCATTTAGGATAGATCCCGATCAATTTGAATGTGTACTATAAAGCAATGATGCCTTAACTTGTTTCAGTATATACTTCATCTAATCTCTATATCGAAAATCCTGAAGGGTGATTGATGGTTGAATAATACATTTTTTTATACAAGGAACCAAATTGTTATTTCCCAAGAAAGATAAGAAGTTAATTCTTTTCCATCTACAAAAAGAAAGAAACGGGCAGTGCTTCAGTTTGTTACATTTTACAGCATAAAATGTTGCTGTACTGATCATCTGAAGTTGGTTGCTTCTTTTCTCATCCCTTGTTTTTGATCGGAGGAGGCAGGAAGAGCATATTTCTAGACTTCTTCAAAAATCATGTCCAATAGCCAGGTGCATGATTTTTTTTTTTTTTTTTTAAAAGACTCTGCAGTCAGACTGGAGCTTGATAAATATTTGTTGAATTGAATTGGTTTATTCTCTCAGCTGCAGTTGTGTACTTTTGTGAGCAAATGGATGAATCCGACTGCACTGGAGACCATGCAGATATTTGCCAGGTGTAAATCTGTACTTTTTTCTCTTCTGAGCAGAGGGAAGACTGGTTAGCTGTAACCTGATGTGGCATGGTGGTAAATTACTTACTCTTTGCTTTTGTGTTTTCCCTTCTTAGGGGAGCCAAGGTTTGTGTATTTGGGGTTGAGGATGGGAGAGACAAACAGAGGAAAAAAGGAAAGAATTCCTGGGTAATTTAGTTGAGAGTGATCTGGCAACGGTGTCAAGATACAAACTATTTGTTGAATCATGAGTTGAGGTTGAGAATCCCTGTGTAGGCTTTCGATTTCTGTTTCCATTAAGGACCACACTGTTCGCTTTTTTCCTGTACAGATTATAAGTATTTAGCACCCATGACCCAAGTACACCAGCATTGCCTCTAAAGTATCAGGTGCTTCAATGAGAAGTCTGACCTGCATTCATCTCCTTCTTTCTCCTTTTGTGTCAAAAGAGTGAAAGTTAGTGAAAACAAAGGACAATGTGCTTTTTATTTTTTTGGATAGAGGCAGAATTGATTGTCTTTTAAAAGGATTTTCAGATTAAGCAGACTCTGATTTCCCCCAGCTAATTCACCTAGTGATTTCAGCAGAAGAGGAATGTTTTGTTATACAAATGTTTAGAACATTTTGTTCTACTGTTTCGTATCCATTTATCCATGTTGAGAGATCCTTCAGAATTTTCAAAACCTTCCCCAAAGAAACCGATCATGGAAGCTAAGCACCAAAAGCATTCCTGTCCCCATATGCATATGCCCACCTCTGAGTGCTGGAAGGAGTTGGTGCTTGACACCCAGCCCTGATGGTCTACAGCAGGATGGGCATGGGATGAGAGGTGAGGATGACTAACAAGGAGCCAAGGCTGCCCTCTTCCTCTGTCTCCAGCTTATCCATTGCTCAGGACAAGACTTGCTTGAACAAGACTAATGGCTATAATTAATCATCAGAGTAAATATGTAAGGTGTGTGGCCAAGAGACCAGTGTTGGAGTGTTGGTAGAGGATAGGGAAAAACACAAAATGGGGTAGGGGCCACAATAAGCCTGCCAACAAAGCCCAAAACAAAATAGCAGTGTCCAAACAAAAATCTCTGTTTGAACATTGTTTCCCAGTCTAGAAGCGAAAGAGGTTTACGAGTACCTGATTCAGCTGACGAGTAACACCACGATCAATTGTAGTTTTTGAAGTCTGGTGTTAATACTATACATCATGGTGTTAGTTCTCCTTCAGATCCACATATTTATGAATGCATAAAAGTAAGCGTGCATGGTAAGTCGCTTCAGTCATGTCCAGCTCTTGGCAACCCTGTGGATTGTAGCCCACCAGGCTCCCCTGTCCATGGGATTCACCAAGCAAGAATACTGGAGTGGGTTGCCTTGCCTTCCTCCAGGGAATCTTCCTGACCCAGGGATTGAACTCACAGCTTTTATGTCTCCTGCATTGGGAGGTGGGTTGTTTACCATTAGCGCCACCTGGGAAGCCCACATAAAAACAAAACAGGTACTGATTGTATTTCCTGTCCCACTCCACTCCCTACTTCCATCACCACTAGCATTCTGCCATCTACATCATCGGTGTCGAAGGGATTCCTTATTCTGTACGTTTGTTTCCAGAACATCTCTGCATTTCCAAGTCTGTGGTCCTGATGTTGTTATTCTAACACTTGAATCTCGAGATTTCAACGTCTTACTCAGGACCTTACTTTTCAAGAAGGGTGTGATGCACAGAACTCACAGGCCTACAGAGCTCTGCTAATGAACCATCCTCTCTGTGGTCTTGGGTAAAGCTCAGAGGTTTTCTTTTCAGAGGAGCAGAGCTCAGGGAGCTGACCAGCTAAGGTTTGTGAGCAGGTGAGATTTAACTGACTCGTCTGTGTCTAGTGTCTATTCCACAGTAAATATGGGGGCGAAAACTCCCTCTTCCAAGTTTGTGTTTTGGGTTAAAATAGAAGCGATTAAGTACCTAGTGTGGAATGTTAGTTTAAAAAGCTGAGTAGATGTACAAGGGTTTGTATATTTATATGGTGTTTATGTTGGCAGAGTTCTATATTTTTTTGAATTAGATTTCTCCCTGAGAAGAGGAAGCAGTTGAGGTCAGTTCTCTTTCTGGTGGTACAGTCTCACCCTACAATATAAATGTGGTCAGGAAAGCTGATTATATTAGAATGAAAGTGAAAGCGTAGTTGCTCAGTTATGTCCAACCCTTTGCAATCCCCTGGACTGTAGCCCACCAGGCTCCTCTGCCCATGGGATTCTCTAGGCAAGAGTACTGGAGTGGGTTGCCATTTCCTTCTCCAGGGGATCTTCCCAACCCAGGGATGGAACCTGAGTCTCCTGCATTAGAGGCAGATTCTTTACCATCTGAGCCACAAGAATAATGGCACTTTATAGATGGTTTTATTGGTAAAGAACCTGCCTACCAATGCAGGAGACATAAGAGATGCAGGATTGATCCTGGGTCGGGAAGATCCCTTGGAGGAGGACATGGCAACCCACTCCAGTATTCTTGTCTGAGAAGTCCCATGCACAGAGGAACCTGGCGGGCTACTGTCCATAGGGTTGAAAAGAGTCGGATACGACTGAAGCAACTTAGCATGCACACACGCATGCTAACATATACTTTGGAGGGTGGGGGATATTTACAAAAGTTCTCCAGAGTAAAAGTTGTAAGAAATAACAAATACCAGCTTTGGTCAGACGAAGGACTGGCACACCTGATGAAATGCTCAAAGCCTAAGATCTGGCTTACCGGCAAACACACCCCAGTGACCTGTGTGCCGTCAAAGGTCACACTGAGGAAGAATGTTTCTACCTTTCTAGGTTTAAACCTTAGAAGTTAAGATGCATTCAGAACTCTAAGAACAATCTCCTTATATTTTTTTACTCTGAGTCCTCTCTTATGTTAAGAGTTTCTTAGATTTAATATGCACTTTAGGTGGCAGTTTTTTTAACTGAAATATAGTTGGTGTACAATGTTACTTTAGTTTCAGGTGCATTATATAATGGTTTGACATTTGCATATATTATGGAATGATCACCGTCATAAATCTAATAATCAGTGGTCTTATTCAGAGTTATTATAGTATTACTGCCGGTATTCCTAATGCTGTATCCCTGTGACTCATTATATATAACTGTAGGTTTGAACCTCTTCATCCCCTTCACCCATCTTCCCCCTCCCTTTTATTGGCAACCACCCATTTATTCTCTGTATCTATGAGTCTGTCTTTGTTTTGTTTTGAAGATTATACACATAAGTGAGAGCCTGTGGCATTTGTCTTTCTCTGACTTTTCTCACATAATATACTCTTAAGTCCATGCATGTTGTTGAAAATGGCAATATTTCATTCTTTTTTATTGCTGAGTGATACTGACATATATATATGCGCGTGTGTGTATAGCATATCTTTATCCATTTTTCTATCAGTGGACACTTAGACTGCTTCCATATCTTGGCTATTGTAAATAATGCCTCAGTGAATATTGGAATGCATACATTTTTTTGAATTATGATTTTGTTTTCTTAGGGTAAACACCCAGAAGTGAAATTACTAAATCATATGGCACTTCTGTTTTTAATTTCTTGAGGAGCCTGTATTCTGTTTTCCATAGTGGCTTCAACAACATATAATCCCACCAACAGTGCACGACCTCACCAGCACTTGTTATTTGCTGTCTTTTTGATGATAGCCATTCTGACAGGTGTGAGGTGGTATCTCATTGCGGTTTTAAGTGAAAGTTCTTGACTTTCTTGTGGTTCATGTGTCTCTTTAAAGTTCAAGGACTGACTTTGTTCTGCTAACAATAGAAGCAGTACTTGTATACAAACATGTATGTAGAGGGTATACATAGAGTACCCATTATAGGAAAGGCTCCTTCCACAAGCTCATGAAATGTAGATACTTACTACGTATGATCCCTGCTGTTCAGGTGAAGAGTCTGACCTTAGAAAACTTGACTTGTGCTAAAAGCTGAAACCACCCACAACCTTTTGATGCCAAAGACTTAAGCAAATATAATTAATTAGAAGAATGAAGCATGGTGGGCTAAACTCAGGCATTCAGTGATGTAACCTTTAACTTAAAAGTTTCTTGTTTAACTAAGATCTACTGTCTCTAGTTTTTAGGGTCCCTTTAAAAGTAGAGAGGTAACACTAGCAAGCCATTTTTCCTTCAGAATTGTTTACATAATTTATTTCTGCCCTTTGATCATTAAAAAAATGTTAATTATCTTGCTGCTTATAAGTGATCTAGTAATTCTGCTAATAATGTTGAAATAAATGTTCTTTAAATAGCCCATTTAAGAGGACAGGTAACTTCATGGTAAAAACCCAGCCAAAATATGTTACTATTTTAGAAGGTTCTTTGGCCTGGGTCAGTCAAGTAACCTTGACACCACTTCTGTGTTTCTGAGTACATTAAAACATTATTAATTTTCAGAAAGGTGATGTGGGCTGTACTTGACCTTTTAAAGTATCTCAGAAGAAAGAATTTTCCAACTAGTTGCAGAGCATAAAAGTTTAAGTTTGTCGAAAAACTTCTGTCCTTAAATGCCCTTAGGTATCTTAAAACTGCTGTTTATTTATTCCTATTGATATGCTAATCACAAGTTGTTCTTCAGTATTAAAGCATTTCCTCCGGAGAATTTGTACTCCGTGTACTTGTTTCATTTAACTATACAGTAAAATAGTTCCCTATTTACATAGTGGTACCAGGTCTCATGGGGTTCCCTGATAGCTCAGCTCGGTTGGTAAAGAATCCACCTGTAGTGCAGGAGACCCCAGTTCCATTGCTGGGTCAGGAATATCCACTGGAGAAGGGAAAGGCTACCCACTCCAGTATTCTTGGGCTTCCCTGAGGCTCAGCTGGTAAAGAAACCGCCTGCAATGCGGGAGACCTAAGTTTGATCCCTGGGTTGAAAAGATCCCCTGGAGAAGGGAAAGACTACTCACTCCAGTATTCTGGCCTAGAGAATTCCATGGACTATACCTATGGGGTCACAAAGAGTCAGGCATGACTCAGTAACTTTCACTCACCAACTCTCACATCCAAAGTATCCTGAGTTAGCGAAGCTTACTGAGTACGAAGGGCTTCCCTGGTGGCTCAGATGGTAAAGAATCTGCCTGCAGTACCGGAGACCCAGGTTCGNTTGCAGTCCAAGGGACTCTCAAGAGTCTTTTCCAACACCACAGTTCAAAAGCATCAATTCTTCAGCACTTGGCTTTCTTTATAGACCAACTCTCACATCCATACATGACTACTGCAAAAACCATAGCTTTGACTAGATGGACCTTGGCAAAGTAATGTCTCTGCTTTTTAATATGCTAAGTGGGTCATAACTTTTCTTCCCAGGAGCAAGTGTCTTTTAATTTTGTGGCTACAATCACCATCTGCAGTGATTTTGGAGCCCAAGAAAATTAAGTCTGTCACTGTTCCCATTGTTTCCCCATCTATTAGCCGTGAAGTGATGGGACCAGATGTCATTATCTTGGTTTTCTGAATGTTGTGTTTTAAGGCAATGTTTTCACTCTTCTCTTAAACTTTCATCAAGAAACTTTTTAGTTCTTCGCTTTCTGCCATAAGGGTGGTGTTATCTGCATATCTGAGGTTATTAATATTTCTCCCAGCAATCTTGATTAAAGCTTGTGCTTCATCCAGTCCTGCTTTTCGCCTGATGTACTCTGCATATAAGTTAAATAAGCAGGGTGACAATATACAACCTTGATGTAGTCCTTTCCAAATTTGGAAACAGTCTGTTGTTCTATGTCCAGTTCTAACTGTTGCTTCTTGACCCACATACAGATTTCTCAGGAGGCAAGTAAGGTGGTCTGGTTTTCCCATCTGTTGAAGAATTTTCCACAGTTTCTTGTGATCCCCACAGTCAAAAAGCTTTGGTGTAGTCTATCCCACTGCTGCTGCTGCTAAGTCGCTTCAGTCGTGTCCGACTCTGTGCGACCCCATAGACGGCAGCCCACCAGGCTCTGCCATCCCTGGGATTCTCCAGACAAGAACACTGGAGTGGATTGCCATTTCCTTCTCCAATGCATGAAGGTGAAAAGTGAAAGTGAAGTAGCTCAGTTGTGTCTGACTCCTAGCGACTCTGTGGACTGCAGCCTACTGGGCTCCTCCGTCCATGGGATTTTCCAGGCAAGAGCACTGGAATGGGTTGCCATTGCTGTCTCCAGTCTATCCCACTGCTGCTGCTGCTGCTAAGTTGCTTCAGTCATGTCCGACTCTGTGTGACCCCATAGACGGCAGCCCACCAGGCTCCCCCGTCCCTGGGATTCTCCAGGCAAGAACACTGGAGTGGGTTGGCATTTCCTTCTCCAATGCATGAAAGTGAAAAGTGAAAGTGAAGCCACTCAGTCGTGTCCGACTCTTCATGATCCCATGGACTGCAGCCTACCAGGCTCCTCCATCCATGGGATT
>SJYV01030076.1:381093-431260 GCA_006410875.1 Neotragus pygmaeus
GTGTCCGACTCTTCATGATCCCATGGACTGCAGCCTACCAGGCTCCTCCATCCATGGGATTTTCCAAGCAAGAGTACTGGAGTGGGGTGCCATTGCCTTCTCCGGTCTATCCCACTAGGGGATTGTAAATAGAAAAATATGGGAGACCCCTGTAATTTAATGGTTACTCAAGAAAGCAGGTATGCTTAACCACAAAACCATGCAACAAAAGCATGGGACGTGACCCCCAAGCAATAAAACACTGGTGGAATGAGCCCCACATCCTGCCCAATGAGCTCAGTAAGTTAATGACCCTTCGGACATGTTCTCTGCACACATAAAAAAGTAATTTGTGGACCTAGCTTGACAAAACTCCCCTGCGTAACCTGAAGGAGGAACTGATGATGGAAGCATGATGTCTACTCAAGAAAGACAAAGAAGTTCTTCTCCTTCTCCCCATTTTTCCTTTGATTATAAAACTATGGCCTAGGGATGTGACACCCCTTTGCCCACTCTTTTGTAAGCCTTACAAGCGCCCTAGTCTAATAAAACACTTCGTATTCATCTCTTTGCCTCTTCGCTGAATGCCTTCTGTGAAGAGAGGTAAAGGATTGTGTACCGGAGCCCTTTGGAGCCCGGAAACGACACCAAACGGTTTCACTCTTCCCTGGCCAACCACCCTCTGGACCAGCACCAAGCGGCCCCCTGCCCTGTTCCAGCACTGAGCACAGGACCAGGAGCCCTTCAAGGCTGCAGCATCCAGGGCACTGAAGGCTCTACTCTTGGAGACCCTTATTCAGTAGGTGAGGGCAGACCCCAGAAACCTGCTTTTTTTATGTCCTCCCTCTAACGTCAACCTTGGGCTCAGGTGTCAGCTTCACTGGGTACCGGCGAGTTGCCTCGATCAGTTGGGCATCCCCATAACCAGGCGGAGACCAGCTCCTTCCCAGGATGGCCGTGAGGACTCGAGGAGCTCGTGGACATCACCTCCCAGCTCCGGGACCAGGGCAAGTCGAGCCTGGAGCAAGAAGAGCCGGACAGCAGGGTCTGTGGGAACAAGAAGCTGCCGGGCAGGGGCCGGAGATGCTGACAGGGAAGAGGGAGAAAGGTCAGAGCGCGTGGGCCCGGCGGGTGTACCGGGTCGGAGGTGTGGCCTCTGGTGGGCGGAGCCCTAGCGGGGCGGGACCCCAGGCGCGCTGGGCCGGCGTGCGGGGGCGGGGCCTAGTCGGGGGCGGAGCCGGCCGCGCACTGACAGGAGCGCGGCGGGGAGTGAGAGACGCCTCCTGGCGGGAGCTGGCGGCTGCCCAGGCGGGAGCCGANGCATCTGGTCCCATCACTTCATGGGAAATAGGTGGGGAAACAGTGGAAACAGTGGCTGACTTTATTTTTTGGATGCCAAAATCACTGCAGATGGTGACTGCAGCCATGAAATTAAAAGACACTCACTCCTTTGAAGGAAAGTTATGACCAACCTAGATACCATATTAAAAAGCAGAGGCATTACTTTTCCAACAAAGGTCCATCTGGTCAGGCTATGCTTTTTCCAGTAGTCATGTATGGATGTGAGAGTTGGACTATAAAGCAAGCTGAGTACAGAAGAATTGATGCTTTTGAACTTTGATGTTGGAGAAGACTCTTGCGAGTCCCTTGGACTGCAAGGAGATCCAACCAGTCCATCCTAAAGGAGATCATTCATGGGTGTTCATTGGAAGGACTGATGTTAAAGCTGAGACACCAATACTTTGGCCACCTGATGCAAAGAGCTGACTCATCTGAAAAGACCCTGATGCTGGGAAAGATTGAAGGCAGGAGGAGAAGGGGACGACAGAGGATGAGATGGTTGGATGGCATCACCGACTCAATGGACATGAGTTTAGGTAGGCCCTGAGAGTTGGTGATGGACAGGGAGGCCTGGCATGTTCATGGGGTCACAAGGAGTTGGACTGGGTGACTGTACTGAACTGAATGGTACTACACGATCTCTGATTGGTTGAAAACAAGAATGTCGAACCCTGGATACAGAGAACCAATTGCAATTATATGCTGATTTTCCACTGAGAAGATGTTGGTGCCTCAAACCCCTGTGTTGTTCAATTGTTAACTGTATAGTTTAACCCTCCTTGCATTCATTCTAGCTGTATAACTTAATACAAACTACTTTTACAAAATAATTATATTATGTGTTTCAAACTCCTAATTCATAAATGGGAGTCAAACAGTACTCATTGCCATGAGTACTATTGTAAATGAGTTATACATTTAAAGTGTTTAAATGACTATGTGACTAAATTTTTAAAGAGCCAAATCTCTAAAGCTAAGAGGAGTCCTCAACTCTTACTAGTTATTTAAAATCTTAGCTTTTTATTAGCTGTTTTACTTCTTTTAAATAGCATCATATTCCATTCAGTTGCCAAGATTCAACCTACTGTAGAATTGTTGGTGTCTTCCTTTTTTCTCATGAGTTCAATCTCCAATCTATCATGAAATTCAATGGCTCTATTCATAAACACATCCTAAAACTCTCCTCCCATACTCCACTCTATCTTGTTTGGTACATTCCAGAGTATTCTCCTCCTCACTCCTTTTAAAAAAATGTTTTTGACTTGTTTCTAACTAACTCTCAACAGTAATCAAAATAACTATAAAACTATATATATATATATATATATATTTATGATGCTCTGTTCTCTGTATTCAAAATAAATTAAAGGAAAACAAAAAAATGAACAAAAATTTATGATGGCTTCCCTTCATAGCATGTCATTTCTTCTAAGTCTTCATGATCTGGTCTTTCTTTTTTTCTGACCTCATCTCCTATCACTGTCCTTCTACTTCACCATATTCTAGTCTTACTGTCCTTTCTATTCTTCAGGTGAACCAAGTTCATTCTACCTAGAGTCTTTAGATTATTCTTAGAAAGCTAAGCCCACCGACATTTGTTAAGTGTATGTTGTTTTTTTTATTTAGATTTTAGCTCAAATGTCCTCTTATCACACTGGTTTCTGAGAAGCACTTTTGTTGACTTATCTCTTAGTCTGCTCCACCAAACTAATTGTTTAAAATATCATCCTAGTTCATTTTATTTATTGCACTCATTTCTATATGGAATAACTTGATCATTTATTTGGTAACTGGTTTATTTTCTATCCCCTCATCTCTAGAATGAAAGCTCCTCAAAATCAGGGCCATTTTTTTGTCTTCTTTATTAGTTCCTTTAATAGAATTGTCTGGTAAGTTTTCCAATATTTGGAATGAATGAAGTAATGAAATGAACTAGCAACTCAATTTTGTTTTTAAGTTTATAATACAGATTTAAGTAAGTATTCCAGAATGAATGGTAGCAATATTATGTCATCATATTTCACTTATAAACATCCTATTTGGCTGACTAGTATTAGAAAGTGAAATACTGAGGTAGTCCCTCAGTTGTATTGGACTTTTTGCGATCTCATGGACTATAGGCCCCCAGGTTCCTCTGTCCATAAAATTCTCCAGGGAAGAATACTGGAGTGGGTGGCCATTCCCTTCTCCAGGGGACCTTCCCTGAGAATCGAAGCTGAGGGATCAAACCTGGTCATCCTGCATTGCAAGAACATTTTTACCATCTGAGCCATCAGTCAAGCTGATCTATCATTAGAATAATGTTTGTTAATAGGTTAAAATGATAACTTGCTTGGCTAAAGTGATTAGGCACTTGATTAATTTTATCTTTTTTTAATTGATTAAATTTACTTGGAAGAAAAGTTATGACCAACCTAAATAGCATATTCAAAAGCAGAGACATTATTTTGCCAACTAAGGTCCGTCTAGTCAAGGCTATGGTTTTTCCTGTGGTCATGTATCGATGTGAGAGTTGGACTGTGAAGAAGGCTGAGCGCTGAAGAGTTGATGCTTTTGACCTGTGTTGTTGGAGAAGACTCTTGAGAGTCCCTTGGAAACTGCAAGGAGATCCAACTAGTCCATTCTGAAGGAGACCGGTTTTGGGATTTCTTTGGAAGGAATGATGCTAAAGCGGAAACTCCAGTACTTTGGGCACCTCATGTGAAGAGTTGACTCATTGGAAAAGACTCTGATGCTAGGAGGGGTTAGGGGCAGGAGAAGGGGACAACAGAGGATGAGATGGCTGAATGGCATCACTGACTCGATGGGTGTGAGTCTGAGGGAACTCGGAGTTAGTGATGGACAGGGAGGCCTGGCGTGCTATGATTCATGGGGTCGCAAAGAGTCGGGCATGACTGAATGACTGAACTGAACTGAACTGACATGGAAAGAGGTTTAGGAAAATTTAAATTGGTCTGCTTCTTTTTTTTTTTTTTTTGAATTGATATTCTATTTTACCTTTAGAAAAGCAAATTATGGGCCAAGGTGGTGCTTTCCATCACACAGTGAAAAGAATACTGGTTAGGAATAATGTATTTTTCACACAGAAAAACTATAAATATTGATTTGATATTTTATGCATTACTTATGGTGAAGTGTTTTATTTATAATGAATAAATAAACATTTTTATCTTTTGCTATTCCATTCATAACTATGCCCTGTTAATAAATAACAACAATGTTATAAGTTCCTAGAAATACAAGTTAAAAATTTTATTCTTGTCTTTGGAGATCTTTTCTGTCTCTGAATCAAAGACTTTTTAGTGTTTTTGATAGAAAAGAAAAGTTTCTTACATTTTGATTTGGAGAAGTAGAATGGTGTAACAGCTTCACAAAGATGATTGACAAAATGAGGAAAATAGAACTTTAGTTTGAAATCTTAATTTTTTAATTAAAAATTCTATTTTAAATATCTAAAAGTGACTTTTTAACCTCTATTATTTTAATGGATATTATTCCTTTAATACCCAGAAATGTGTTTACCTTTAAAATATTACCTAGAAGATGATTCCATATTGATTATAAAACCCCTCTGATTCAAGCTTATGTAAAAGCAAACCTAACTTAGGCGACTGTTTCTTTCTCTTTCACTGTTTTTGCTTTTACATGCAGTATTGACCCTGACAGCAGGTCAAAGAAAAGTACATTATAGCAACATTAACATGCTATTTCCTTACAGGCTGTTCCTGCCAAGCAGATAAATGTATAGTGTGAATTATCAAGCATACTGCCCCTGGATTTTCTCCATGGCACTGAAAATAATTATTCCCATAGCACAGATAAGGTAACACTTAGGCCTTAAGACCTACTATTAATAAGATTTTTATGTGCTGAAGTAAATAAGTAAGGTTCAGAAACTTGGCAATGTAAACCTAACTTCTGAACTATGAAGTGAGGCTTTGTCTTAATTTTAAAGAAAAGTTATGGGATGAAAAGATCAAAAGTTAGTGCTATAGTCAATAAATCTATTATGTTAGAGCCACATAATGTAAAAATGAATGTTTTTGAGTGCTTACTATATATAAGAAAGTTTTATAAGTACTCAGAGATCATTAATTAGCTGATCTTCCTAATTAGTTCTATAACCCACATCGTCTCTTTCTTTTCCCTTTAAATATGAATTAATCCTTGGCTCCTTATCTACTCTATGTCTTAAAATTCCATAGTGTTTATTACCTTCTATCATATCAGGTGCCTTACTTATTCATTATGTTTTATTTTCCTGTTTTCACTACAATGAGTACTTCTCAAGTACAGGTATCTTTGTTTTAAAGTCAGAATAGTCTAGACTATGCTGCAGTAACAAACAACCCCAAATTTCAATCTCTAGGAGGTTCTATACTCAGAAATCCAGAGATTTCATCCAAATGTGCTCCTATAATCACAAAGTCTTGGAAAAGCAAGTATAATAAATAGCCCCCTGGAGATTAAAGCTTCAGAAGAGACACATGTCACTTCCACTTTTATTTTTTTAAGCAAAGGATGTCAGATGGCCATGTGTGAATTCAACAGTGCTGGAAAGGGGACTACATTTTAGTAAGCAGAGTACAATTAAGCATATCTCTTTAATTAACTGCGGCATCAAAAAGGATGAGAGCATTTATTGGTGCGTAGATCGTAAATAAATATAACTAATAATTAGTATTATCACCATTTTATGGACAAGAAAACTGGGGCACATGGGGATTAGGCAACCTGCCCAATACTAGGAAGAGCAGAACCTGAACTAGGCAATATCATTTTAAAAACTAGACTCTTAACTACTATACTGATAAGTTGATAACAGAGGAGTCACTGTCAATACTGAACTTACATTTTCTCTCTCAGTATTGAGTGTGCTCTAAATTTTCATCTAGGAATAGCAGCATAAGCTCAGACAGAAGTTGGACTGCATCTGATGTAGCCCCACAACTGCCCCCAGAAAAAGACTTTTGAAGTTTGACAACTTGAAGAAGATAAAGAAGACACTTTGTTTAAGATGCTAAGATGGAAGTATAGGTTGTTCTATTGTCAAAGGAACTGGATATTTATTCTGTCTAAATTAATTATTCATAAGATATATATTTTTCATCAATAAATATAGAAATGTACATTTGTATTGTGGAACTCTCAAGATAAGGGGAATTCATTTTTAATAATTTAAAAACCTAAGAAATATAAGGCTTTCCTACATATCCTACATCTAAAAAAAAAAACAGTTATAGGTAAACATGCTAATGTTTTGTATTTTGTTGGGAATGTTCTTGAAAGAGAATATTTGAAGTAACAAATCAAAAAGTCTGGCAGTGAGAAACAGAACTCCCATATATTTATAAGCCAAAATACAAATGAGTCTCAGTGTTGTATAAGAAAGTTCTTGTTTGAGGGCAAAAGTGTTAGTTTCATAGCAGAAATTGTTAGTGTGCACTGAAGAAGCTAATGTTTAAATTTCATGTATATTTTACCTAGAGGAAATCAAATTATACCAAAATATTGAGATCATACTGGTTTCCAATTTAAAAATACAAATATTATACCTAAGTTTGCTAAAATAATTCATTGATCAAGCAAATATCCATTAGGCATATACTATATAGCAGATCCCTGGTGGTTTAGTGGTAAATAATCCACCTGTCAATGTAAGAGACATGGATTCAATCCCTGGGATGGGAAGATTCCCTGGAAAAGAAAATGGCCACCCATTCCACTATTCTTGCCTGGGAAATACCGTGGACAGAGGAGCCTGGTGGGCCACAGTCCATGGGGTTGCAAAACAGTTGTATATGACTTAGAATCCTAAACAACAATTGAGCGGGAAGGTAAGTGAATGTATCACAAGGATTTCCCTATTGCTCAAATGGTAAAGAACTGCCTGCAATGCAGGAGACCCAGGTTTGATCTCAGGGACAAGAAAATCCCTTGGAGAAGGAAGTGACAATCCACTCCAGAATTCTTGCCTGGAGAACCCCATAAACAGAGGAGACTGGTGGTCTATAGTCCATGGGGTGACAAAGAGTCGGACATGATGGAGCAACTAACACACACACACAACTGAATCTATCATCAGTTCAGTTCAGTTGAGATTACTGATATTTCTCCCAGCAATACTGATTCCAGTTNCTTATCCATTCATCTGTTGATGGACATCTAGGTTGTTTCCATGTCCTGGCTATTATAAACAGTGCTGCGATGAACATTGGGGTACATGTGTCTCTTTCAATTCTGGTTTCCTTGGTGTGTATGCCCAGCAGTGGGATTGCTGGGTCATAAGGCAGTTCTATTTGCAATTTTTTAAGGAATCTCCACACTGTTTTCCACAGTGGCTGTACTAGTTTACATTCCCACCAACAGTGTAAGAGGGTTCCCCTTTCTCCACACCCCCTCCAGCATTTATTGCTTGCAGACTTTTGGATCGCAGCCATTCTGACTGGTGTGAGAGAGAGGCATGTCTACCGCATTGTGAAACTGCAGGTACCAGTTAGTGGATGGGGAACGTTTGTATGGAGTGTGGGGTTGTGGCAGATTTGGGCTCCTGAAATCACCTTGGCATAGCCTGAATTATCAGGTAAGTGTCTGAGTCTGTTGTCTCAATAATATGACAGTTTTGATACACTGGACTATTGAGATGCCTCAAGTACTTCCATCTGCCATCTTCATCCATCCCTTATCCATCCATCTATCCTTCTTCAATTTTTGTTCTGCCTTAGAAGAGTAGGAAACCTTGCTTATTTCTGAATTTGCAGGGGGTGTGTGTGTGTTTGTGTTTTAAAAGACCAAGGATCTTTATGCCACTGTGACGAAAGGGACAGGGGAGGGACTTTTGGACCAAAGGGGATTATTTCCATTTTACTGCCTGATTATTTCTTCCATGATATCTTTGGAAGAAGGTGACTGCTTTCGAATAGTCTGGCACATTCTGAAAATTAATTTGCTGCCCAAGTATCTTTGGTACACCAGTTACATGTAGGTTCTATGTATGCATTCCAGGACTGTTCTTAGGGAGCTGGTAGCCTTTTGGGAGAAAGGAGTTCACAAGTAAGCATAATTAAAACCAGAACATTAGGCATTCTGGATGACTTGAGCTATGTGTGTGAGCAGGCTGTACTCTGTTCACTAGCTTGAAAAAGATGTGAGTAAATTAAAATTCGAATTGTATTCATCTTGTTTTATTAAATTAGGCTTACTGGTGAACCACGGGCTAGTAATTCAGACCCCAATGGCTAAAAAACTTGAGCCAAGAATTCCAAGATACAGTTATATCTTCTTTAGTATGTGTTTGCAACAAGATATTTACTGAGTTTTCATATTATAAAAGTAACGCTGTCATAGTCTCTTTCTTGTTTAGCTGGCACAGAGTGCCCTGAGGTGGGCAGTATATACTTTATCATTCCCATTTTATAGATGAGGAAGCTGTCTTAGAGCAGTGAGGCCATGATTGCTGGAAGGACTGGAGCTGTGTTGGAACCAGAGGCTCTTCCAGGCAGAGAGAGCCTGGACTTCAAATACCTATGAGGGTTCCAGTGAGCATAAGGTCATTAAAATGAACAAAAGGGAATCACTTGGAACTTATTTTTAATACACTGCACTGGAGCAGGCTCTGTATTCCTGACCCAATGTGTAGGCCTTAAACATGATAATATGTTGAGGCACACCTCCTTTTTTTAATTGCATCTTGCAGATATTACAAATTGAACGTTTGTGACAATCCTACATCAAGCAAGTCTGTTGGCACCATTTTCCCAATAGCATTTGCTCACTTTGTGTCTCTGGGTCATATTTTGAAAATTATCTCAGTATGTCAAGCTTCTTTATTATTGTTATATTATGGTAATCTGTGATCGCTGATCTTTGATGTTACTATTGCAAAAAGATGATGACTCACTGAAGGCTCAGACTATGGTTAGTGTTTTTTAGCAATGAAATTTTTTCTTTACCCCCACACCATTCCCAGTTTCATTGAGATATTATTGACATATAGCACTGTGTAAGTTTAAGGTGGACAGCATAGTAATTTGGTTTACATACATCATGAAATGATTATCACAATAAGTTCAGTGAATACCCCTCATCTCATATAGATACAAAATTAAAGAAATAGAAAAAAATTTTTTCTATTTACTCCCTTAACAGCTTTCATATATAGCACACAGCAATATTAATTATATTCATTATGTTGTACACCACATCCCTATTACTTATTTATATTATGACTGGAAGTGTGTGCCTTTTGATGACCTTCATCCAGTTCTCCCTTTCACCCCAATCTGATCACTTTTTCTATCAGTTTTCTTTTCTTTTCTTTTTTGTAATATAGTTGCTTTACACTGTTGCTGTGTACCTTTCTGCTGTATGGCAAAGTGAGTCAACATACGAATACATATATATCCTCTTGTTTGGATTTCCTTCCCATTTAGGTCACCACAGAGCACTGACTAGAGATGCCTATACTATATCGCAGGTTCTTGCAGTGAAGTATCTTTTAGTTAGGTATGTACTTTTCTAGACATCAAGCTATTGCATACTTAACCGACTAAAGTATAGTGTAAATATAACTTTCATGTGCACTGAGAAACCAAAAAATTCATGTAACTTGATATTTTGATATTCGCTTTATTGTGGTGGTCTGGAACCAGACCCACAACATTGCTGAGCTATGCTTATGTTTGGAATAGTTGGAATAGTTCATGGATATAGAACTGGAAAAACTGACTCCTTCAGAGATGCATCAGAGTTGGTTGGTAAGTCCCTTCAGATAGTCTTGGAATATCTGGAAATGCTGATGGAGATTGTTTTCACTGATCTTGGGGACAATTATTAACTGACTCAGTCCGTGTCTAACAGAGCCCTGACATGAATGTAAATCCTCAAACGTATGTCATCAAGTCCCACGGAGAAGCCTCTGGGCTTGATTCTTGGAGAGTCCTTCAGGCCTATACTTAGAGTCGTATGCTTATTTTTAAAATGATTACAGAAGCTTGTAGCTGATTAAACAGCGGATTAAAATGGCTGGTGTGGTGGGTGACTTGAGGGGAACATAGAGACAGTTCCCCTGAGAGAGAGGAAGAAGATAGAAAAACTGTGAAGATGAGAAAGAGGTCTAATTAAAAAAAAACAAACACATAGTTGAATTGTGTGGGCATCATGCCTTAGTTGTAAGAAAATGGTTACGAAATCTGAGAAGTCAAAGAAGTGTTTGATTTATCTTAGAAATATTTCATGAAAGACAGAGGAAGACGAAAAACTGTCTCATCAGTTTTGAATATTAACCAGAATTATTGGAGAAGTCTAAATGAATAACAGTTTTAAATTCACTGAAAGATACTTGGTTTACCACAGAAAGCGTATGCAGCTTGTTTGCACATGTAAAGATGCTCAGTCATCAGGCAAATTCAAGTTCAAATTCAGTGAGACACACTCTGTACCGTGAGTGTGACCAAAATTTTTAAGACTGACAGTATCAAATGTTGGCAAAGATATGAGGCAAGTGGAACTGCTGATAAAAATATAACATCATATAGCCACTCTCAAAAACACTTTGGCAGTTTCTTATAAACTTATTTCTACACTTACACTATGACCAGGCAAGTCCGCTTGTAGGTATTTACCCAGGAGAAATACAACCTAAGCTAACAGAAAAATCCATATGTGACTCTTCATAGCTGCTTTAGTCATAATAGGTAAAAGCTGGAAATGATCCAAGTATCTATCTTTTGGAGAATGGGAAAACAATACAAGGTACATCTAAATAACAGAATACTACTCAGCAATGAAAATAAACAACTGATACTGCAACAACAGGCGAATCTCAAAATCTTAAGAGAAATCAGCCTCCATAGCTGTATACTCTGCAATTTCATTTCTGTGACATTCTAGAAAAGGCAAAACTATGAGGATGGAGAACAGATTCCCTGGAGTAGAATTATGGGATCCTACAAGGGAGCCTGAGGAACTCGGGGCTGATTGTCACGGTGGCTACCTAACTGTATACATTTGTCAAAACTCATCAAGCTGTATACTTTAAAAGAGTGACTTTTATTCTATATAAGTCATGTGCCAATTTTAAAAACCTGAAAATGATTGCCTTACTAAAGCAGTAAATGATCTAAGCATTTTCCTGTTAGTCTAGATTTCTAAACAAAATTTTATTTCATGCCAGTGTTGACCAGGCACTGTGCTTGCCCCTGGGGATAGAAATACCAGTAAAATGTGACCCTGACCTGACTGTGTGTGTGCTCAGCCAGGCCCTTTTGCATTATGGAGATTGCCCAATATAACCCAAGCTAATAGACAGTTTGCTAGTGACTAGCTTTTAGAAGGAGAACATTTTTTGAAGGGACACATGATCAATCTTCTCTCTCTCTCTGAAAATTAGATTTGGAAAGTCACCTCAGGGACTTCCCTGCTGGTCCAGAGGCTAAGATTCTGTGCCCCCAATGCAGGGTGCCTGGGTTCAGTCCCTGATCAGGGAATTAGATACTGCATGCCACAGCAAAGATTCCATGTGCTGCAACTAAGACCTGGCACAGCAAAATAAATAAATAATTTTTTAAAAAAGAAAGTCGCCTCAAATGATAGTGATCTGATGTTAACTCTAGTCAAATAATGGATTCGGTCATCACAGGGGTTGTGACGGTTTATGGTAAAAAACCGCTACCAGTTATTCAAGTGAATAGATCAACTATTCAGGGCTCAGGTTTTGAACTTAATACAAGTCATATTCCCTTTATACTTTGCTTCTCCCTAAGGAAATGGTTTTCATGTTTGAGGTCCGGTAACACTGTGGTGCTGTAGACTTGGTGAGTAAACAGCAGACCTGTTCAGGCCTTCGTGGGTCTCCCACCCTATCCAGGCCACCCTTTCTTTTTTGGGACAGTGTCAGGGTAGTTAATATATAAAAGAAAGAAGAAGGAATGCCAGAAGGTAGCTGATGCTAGACTATTTTTAGAAGGCTCTTTCACACTGAATGTCATATTTTTGAGACCCTTGCAGAGCAAGGACGTTTCCAGATGCCCTAATGTGGCCTTGCATCATCCCTTTGGCCTGAAAAATCTCTGTTGCTCGGGGGTCCTGATGGAAACAATCTATGTTCTGTGCACCCTCTGATTTTCATCATTCCCCTGCATCTCTCCATGCACCCCTTCTAGGATTCTAATCTGCTCACTCCATCTGCTCGGGGAGGGGCCCTCTGTTCCTACAGTCATAGTGGAGGAGTGTGTGTAGAGAGACAGACAGACACACCAAAACAGCAGACAGATTGCAGGCTGCGTGGGTGATCTTTCTAAAAGACAACCCTGACACCATCTTTCCAGTTCTTAAAACCTTCTCATTTCCAGTATCCAAGCCCTGCTATGGGAGGATGCTGGGTCCTCTGGTTCAATGCCTGCCTTTCTCTCTCACTAGCGCTGGTGCATTAGTTATTTAAACTACCTGTATTTTTTCAAAAGCACTTGACACTGTCTCATTGTCTTTGTTTGCACAGAGGGCCTTCTGTCCGAAATGCATCTCTTATTGTCTTCCAGGTGAACTTCTAGTGTGCCTTTAGGTGGAACTTACACCTCTCCTTTTCTGCCCTGACCTCTTGGGTCTCTTTCACAAGGAAGTAGTCAGTCACCTTTCCTGCCCTGAACGCCGTTTCTGATCTCTGATACAGGATTTATTAGACTCAGTGCTAATGATGCAGTTTCTATGCTTGTTTTTGGCACCAGTCTTTTACTTGAAGTTGTCATTTTCTTCAGCACATCAATGAATAAGCAATGATGAAAGAAATGGACCCATGTGACACTGGAAGTTACCGGAAGGAGCTAATATACCCTGTACCCAGGGGCAGATAAGGCAATTGATATTTTATTTTCTCAGGTGTAGCTGTCCAGACAAGGACATGTTACCCTGGGTGCAGAGGAAGTAAAAGCGTATTATCAACTTACTTCACCTTTGCCTAACATCCACCAAGCCCTGTACTGCATACCAGGACCCACAAAGGACATTTTCACGCTCAGGATCTCATTACACCCCCGGCAAGCTTGTGAAGGATGTCTTGTTATCCCCATTTTACAGAGAGGGAAATGAGGACTTGGAGGGCCTAGGTGACAAGGCCAAACCCAAGAGAGAGACCTGAATCTGGACCAGAGATTGTGAATCTAACAGGATCTACTTCCTTGGCGAAGTTTGTAGTGTTTTGTATATCTTCTTTTTTTTTTTTTTTAGCCCCTGCTAGCCTGAGGCTTTTGGGTTTGGAGTTTCTCATGGACCTTGGGAAGATCCTCTTTAGCTTGCAGGGAGGATTCTTTGTGGAGGAGGCCCTGGTGCTTGAGTGGTCCAAGGAGTGGTGGTGATTGTAATGGTGGTGATGGTGTAGGGGAAGAAACAAAATCTTCCCCTGCATGGCACTGGAAGCCTTGCTCTCACGCTCCATTCGGAGTACTTCTGGATTGTCCAGCTCAGTCAGTCAGGGCAGGAAGAGAGGTGGCAATGAAAACTGTCTTTGGCAGGAGGGGTGCTGTATCTCTCCTGTAATTGAGCATGGGGTGCATGGGCACCAAATGGGGCCTCTAGAATTTCCCCAGTCTAGAGAGTTGAGAAAACCTCTGAGAGATTTTACAGGAGGATGAGGCTTTCCAGGCAGGTCATTCTAATGAGTAAAATCCATCAGTCCTCTCAGGTCAAAGGGGCTTGGTTACTCATTTCCCAGTCATTGCCATGGAAATTGTTGTCAGGTCTTATGATTTTTTTTTTTTTTTTTTGAGAGAAGCCAGATTTTATGTTAAATTTCCAAATGATTAAATTTGAATTTAAAATGAAAAAGCACAGGGAACTCTACTCAGTATTCTGGAATAACCTATATGGGGAAATAAATCTGAAAAAGAGTGGATACATGTAAATGTATAACTGAATCACTTCACCATACATCTGAAACTAATGCAATATTAGAAATCAACTATACTCCAATATAAAATTAAAAATAAATGAAAAGCAAAAGAAAATTACATTGAAAAGAGACTCCATTCTCCCTACCCTCTTCTTATCAAACAAAATATCTTCAAGAATGTCAGTACTGAATGATTCTTTTTTTAAAATGGAACTCACCTGCATATCACAGATTACTTGTCATTTCCTCCTCCCATCCATTATTGCTTTTCAGTCAGTCTGTCCAACAAAATGCCCTAAAATTTGCAAATAATTTCTAGGGAAACAAAATCCCCAGCTGAGGTTTTTCCAGTTTTGAAGAGCAAGCATCACCCAACCTCAGCTCCAAGCATTGCTGCCCTTCATCATGGACAGTGTCCGAGGATCTCTGTTTTTCTTTTACTGGGAATTTTGTGCCAAATCTGACACTTGAAACTCTCGATAAAAATCTTTCTTCATCTCAGCCATCCTGCCCCCTCCTCCAATTTCAGTGATTCCTGTTTGAGTAAATGCACCTGGCTTTTGGTTACAGCTGAATCAGGAGGTGGTTTGGCTGGCAGAAGGACTACCCGGAGGCATTTGTGCATCTCACACCTTTCTTTGACTCCAGCAGCCCTGACTCACAGCAGATACTCCATCCTGACTCGCTTTCCAGGAAGCCATAGAAGTGAAACTGGCAGGGCTCCGGCCCCTGGGGAAGGTTGTCATGAACGGCTGTGCTTGGAGCTGAGGTTGGGTGGTGCTTGCTCTTCAAAAGTAAGTCTATAAAATGGAAATTCAAAAAAAAGAAGAGTAAGTTAATTTTTTGGAAAGCAGTTTGACCATGTGTAAAAATGTGCATCCGTCTCTGAAGAAATGATCAGAAATGTGCACAATTATATTGTTTGTAAAGCTAATTCTGATCACTAAAAATAGTAAACAAATGATTTACAGTAAGAGAATGATTGAACTAATTTGAGCTTAGCCATATGATAAGTAGCCCTTCAAAACAGTATTAATGAGGAAATGACATGGGGAAATGCCATATTAACTCCAAAGAAAACAGGATATGAAACTACATATACACACAGGTTTATATATAGTTATATATATATATATATGCCTATTTTTATAGCTGTTTTTCTTTTCTATAATTTTCTGTTTTCCAGAATATTCCACAGTTTAAAAAAAGCAATCATTATTTTTTAAAAAATAGATTTTTAATATTAGAACAGCTTTTCTTTTTCAAAGAAAGGATATGGTTCCACTATATCTTACATATTTTCCTCTATAAACTTTATAAAATGAAAATAAAAATATTTTTAAATGATAAAAAGGGTTTTCTGTGGCTTTAATATTATCACAAGCTGCATAATTTTTTTTTTNAATTAGCTTTTTACCGATACAAGCTAAGTTGAAGGATGGGGTTGACTGTCACACCAAGAGGTTCTGCTGACACTCCTCTAACCCAAGCCTGCCCCCTAAACTTTAATAGGGGAGACCCTACTGTGTGTCAGCCCAGGGTGCCTGAGAGGAGGGTGCTAAGCCATACATGTCCTGTTTCTTCTCTCAAATTCACCAAGTGGCTAGGTTATCCCTTCTTCTTCAGAAAGCAGTGCAAATGGAGAAGGGCAGGGAAAAGACCTGAAGTGTATTAAAGCAGGGGCTTCCCTGGTAGCTTAGCTGGTAAAGAATTCGCCTGCAATGCAGGAGACCCTGGTTCAATTCCTGGGTCAGAAAGATCCTGGAGAAGCAATAGGCTATCCACTCCAGTATTCTTGGGCTTCCCTGGTGGCTCAGGTAGTAAAGAATCCACCTGCAATGTGGGAGACTTGGGTTTGATCCTTGGGTTGGGAAGATCCCCTGGAGGAGGGCATGGCAACCCACTCCAGTATTCTAGCCTGGAGAATCCTCACAGACAGAAGAGCCTGGTGGGCTACAGTCCATGGAGTTGCAAAGAGTCAGACACAACTGAGCGACTAAGCACAGCACATATTAAAGTAATGGAAGTTCTGTTCCACGGAAATGTGAAAAGTGGGAGATAAGTATCCTGCATCTCAGCACGAGGCACACAGCTAAGCATTCTTCGTGGTTAACCTGTCACTAGTCAGGTGTGGAGTGGACAGTCTGTGTGAGATGCTCGGCCCAGTGCTGTCTTTTTACTCCTAGGGAAACAGAGCAGTGACTGTGGGTTGAGTGGGCTGAGGCACTGTTTTTCATTCCTTTTGCTGTTATCCTGTAGAATTTACCTACTGGACTTTAGATATCTTACTTCTTAGATCTGCAATTCAAGTACTTGTATTTTGCAGAAAATGGTCAAGTTCTATCATGTGGCTCCAACTCCTTTGGCCAGCTGGGCGTTCCTCATGGGCCTCGAAGATGTTTGATCCCCCAGGCCATCGAGGTAAGGACGGCACTTGATATTGAGCTTGCCGATGTCCTGTTAAAGGGTCTCCAGGTATTGCAGTTATCCCCCCCCAACCAGACCGAAAGGCTGGCTGGCTGGGTCCCTGAAAACTCATGGGGTAGTTAGAATGTATGTTGGAAAACTTAGGTTCTCCTGGGAAAATTAGGTTGGAGGGATGGATGCTGTGAGTGAAAAGCCTCTGCTAGCTCTCATACATGGTATAATTTTTTGTGACGTAAAAGGATGAAACTAATATATCTTATAATGACATTAATGACATCTTAAAATTCTAAAAGTTATAATAGTGGAAACTGTGTTAGATACAGGTCCGATTGGAAGTGACTTCCCTAAGGACACTAAAGGAGGCAGATGGCATAGGTCAGTGCTGCCCAGTGGAAATGTAACGTGAGCCACATATGTAGCTTAAAATTTTCTAGGAGCACTATTTAAAAAATGTGTTTCAAGACTTCCCTGGTGGTCCAGTGGTTAAGACTCCATGCTTCCAATGCAGGGGGGTGGAGGAGGGGCCAGGTTTGATCCTTGGTTGGGGAATTAAGCTCTCACATGCTGCATGGTGCAGCCAAAAGGTAAAAATAAAAATAAATAATGTATGTTTCAGTGGTTTTTAGTATATTCACAGAAATGTGCAGGCATCACCATCATCTACTTTTAGACCGTTTTTATTATCACGAAAGAAACTGCACGCCCAGTAGCCGCCAACTCCCATTTTCACCTCTCAACAGCTCCTTGTTGTTGTTGCTCTTGTTATTTAGTCTCTCAGTCGTGTCTGACTCTTTGCGACCCCATGAACTGCAGCATGCCAGGCTTCTCTCCCTCTTTCTCTATCTGCCTGAGTTTGCTCAAACTCATGTCCATTGAGACAGTGATGTCATCCAACCATCTTATCCTCTGTCACCCCCTTTTCCTCTTGCCCTCAATTTTTTCCAGCATCAAAATCTTTTCCCATGAGTTGGCTCTTCAGATCAGGTGGCCAAAGTCTTGGAGCTTCAGCCTCAGTCTTTGCAGCAAATATTCAGGGTTGATTTCCTTTAGGATTGACTAGTTTCACCTCCTTGCTGCCCAAGGGACTCTTAGGAGTCTTCGCCAGCACCACAGTTTGAAAGCATCAATTCTTATGGGCATTTCATATAAGTGGAATCATATAATATGTAGCCTTTTATGTGTTGTTTCTTTCATTGCATATAAGTTTCATCCATGTCATGGTATGACATGGTAAAATTAATTTTAATAACTTTTAAACTAGTCTCATGTATCCAAACTATGATTATTTCATTTTATGTATTATCAATATAAAACTTTATTAATGAGACATTTTATATTCTTTAACTTGTATAAAGACTTTTTTTGTGATTTAGATTTTCTTTAGAGTATATCTCAGTTCAGTATAGTCACCTTTTAAGTGTTCATCAGCCACATGTAGTTAGAGGCTCCCGTATTGGATGGCACAAATATTAGGACTCCTGGTTTTAGTTCAGAGCTCTTTTCACTGCAATGTACTTAAAATGTACACATTTTTCTGAAGATATGGAAGCAAATTTTTAGAGAAATTATATTGGAATCTAAAATGAGTTTCAGCTAAGCTGCTCCATTCATACCTAATTTTCTTAAACTGTGACTAAGAATGGGATCTGTTTTTATTGGATAGAGCTTGGGTCTGCGCCTATCACCTGAATTCTAATTGGCTGGTATTGGAATATTATTTGGGGTCATGGTTTCCATGGTGTTTTAGTCCCTTTGGGCTATTCAAACAAAAATATCATACAGTGGGTGGCTCAAACAGCAAACATTTATTTTTCACAGCTCTGGAGGCTGAGAAGTCCAAAATCAAGGCACCAACAGATTTGGTATTTGGTGAGGGCTCACTTTCTGGTCCATAGATAGCCGTGTTTTTGCTGTGTCCTTAAATGTGAGAAGGGGGAAAGCACTGTCTTTTATAAGGGCATTAATTTCATTCATAAAGGCTCTGCTCTCATGACCTAATCACCTTCCAAAGGCCTTACCTCCAAATACTATCATGTTGGGGATTAGTCAACATATGACTTTTCAACAAGGACAGACACTCAGTCTGTATAGCATATGGTATACATGGAATTCTGGAATGTGTAGTCCCTGTTGTAAGAAGTGTTCCAGCTTCTGTTAATAGTTGCAGATAGATGAGTTTTTAAGAACCTATGTAAAAGTTGTAATTAATTTAGCTTGAGTTACATGATGAAAGAAGACAGAGGAACAAAGGTTAAAATATGTTGGATGACAAAATAAGAAGATAAAAACATTTTGACATGCGTATCTTATAGAACAATGGAAGAAATGTGCTAAAGTGAAGTGTAAGAGAAATTCATTCATTTATTTAATAGCAACTATTGTGTGAAGGTGCTGTATTTAGGCAGGAGAGACAAAGGAGAGTAAGACCAAATCCTAACATTCGAGGACCTTGTAATTTAGTAGTACATGTTGATATAGAAACACCTAGATGCATTACCATGTTAGAACTATGATAGATGCTTGTGGAGCCTCCAAAAGGGAGTGTTGAACTCTTTCTAGGGGAAGGTAGTGTGAGAACAGACCTATGCTGAGTCTTGAAAGTTGAGTAGAAATTGTCCTGGTGTGGGATAGGAGGATGTGCAGAGTAGGTGCAAAAGAAGCACATTGCAAACAGAAGGATAAAACAGGCTTAAAACAGGAGTTTTAGAGATGCTGCAAGCCACTTAGTATGATTGTAATGTAAGAAAGTGGTAGAAATGCCAATGGGGAGCGGGCCTGTAGTATCTGACAAATGGTAAGAACGGTGAGTTAGAGAGGGGCCACATGGGGAAGTGTGGGGCCGTGGAGTGAAGGAAGATGTGGACCATTTCCAAAGTTTATTTACTTTGTTACAGTATTGTTTCTGTTTTATGGCTTTTTTATTTTTAGCCATGAGCCTGTGAGATCTTGCTGCTGCTACTGCTGCTAAGTTGCTTCAGTCGTATCCAAGTCTGTGTGACCCCATAGACGGCAGCCCACCAGGCTCCCCCATCCCTGGGATTCTCCAGGCAAGAACACTGGAGTGGGTTGCCATTTCCTTCTCCAATGCATGAAAGTGAAAAGTGAAAGTGAAGTCGCTCAGTCGTGTCCGACCCTTAGCGACCCCATGGACTGCAGCCTACCAGGCTCCTCCATCCATGGGATTTTCCAGGCAAGAGTACTGGAGTGGGGTGCCATTGCCTCCTCCCCAACTAGGGATGAAACCTGTACATACACACCACCATCACCATCAACCCCGCCTTCTGCTCCTCATCCCCCCATTGGAAGGTGAAGTTTTAACCACTGGACCACCAGGGAAGTCCGTGGGTTTATTTGAAAGGAGGTTTTTAAGGAAAAAAATGATTATGTTCTTAATTGAAGGCGTGTGTGGCCACCACCTATTTATAATGCTGCATTTAACTGAGCTCTCAAGCATTTCACAGGTACTAGATGGAATGTTAGAACATTCAGAAATCCTCTTTAACTTTGCTATCTTTCCTGAAGTATTAAAAAGAATCTGTTGTTGATCATTAACTTACTTTAGACTTGTATTTAAGACAAAAGTTACTCATTCTGTCTCTTAAAAGTATTTATTATTATTTCTCCTCAAACTTCCTTAGTCAAATAAAAATCAGTTTTATATGAGTCTGTAATGGATATGAGTTTAAGATGCAGTCATCTGAAATTGCGTTTACCAAGTAGGTGCTATTTTCATTCTTTATTTTGACTGATCAACTCCCCAAAGCTGAAAGCTAAAAATAATAAACCCTGCCATTTTAGCAAGTCATCAGAGAAGACATTAGATAATGACAGCAGTTGGTATTGAGTAGGTTTTCTTTGCCATGCTGTTCCTGAATGGAAGCTCTTGAGGTAGGGGCTGGGGAAAGGCCCGAAATCTGGGCAGCCCCTTTCTTCACTCAAGAAGTAGAGGAGCTGCTTCACCCCAAGGTTTGGGAACCAGTTAATGATCCCTAGAGCTTTGCCCCCAGTCAGGCATTAGAACATGCACTGCAGTTTCAGAAGATCACGGAATCTTGTTTTCATGTCAGTTTCAAAGGCTTATATTATTCAATTCAAAAATTTTGTCACAACTGGCACCTCTATAACTTAAGTTTTTCTCTTATTTTAGGGGATGATCATCTAATGCCTTTTGTCCCTATGTTTTGAAATGAGGCCAAGCAGATCTATCCCACCAACACACCAGCCATTTATTCTTCGGTAGGAGCCCTGTGGGTGATTTAACTCAGGTGTCTGTGTGGATGGGAAGAGACTGTCCTAATGAACTGATTTGTTGTCATCATAATTGGGACGGAAGGTCTAAAGCACATAGCAATGGTTCTCATTTGGGTTTGATTTGGAGAATACAGTGGCAATATCATTTATCAGATTCTCTCCAGAAGCTTTTGTCCCCCACATTCTCCATCTGCAGGTTAA
This sequence comes from Neotragus pygmaeus, assembly GCA_006410875.1. Taxonomy (NCBI): domain Eukaryota; kingdom Metazoa; phylum Chordata; class Mammalia; order Artiodactyla; family Bovidae; genus Neotragus; species Neotragus pygmaeus. Next base: position 402,176 of record SJYV01030076.1, read on the forward strand.
AAATACTACACCCCCGCCGCCGGCCGTTATAAAACATCCCCATCCCTCCTCCAGTTTATAAGGTAGAATCCTTGGGATGTCAAAAACAAAACCAAAAACACCAAAAATCAACTTTGTTTTTAGAATACTGCTGCCTTCTCTGTTAACATTTCTTAACTAAAGGAAAATCTATACACTCTATCTGAAGAAGGCTAGCTGGAGAGGGAAAAGGAAAGAAAATTAAGAAACAATTTGGTTGGTTATCATTAATCCTTGTTTAGCCCTGTGGGAAAATAAGCTTTTCTTCATCCATCTTTGTTAGCGGGTAGATTAAATTGGTTTAAGAATACTGTGGTCTCTGAAAGAAAAGGCAATGGCACTTTACAGAGATACTACAAAGCAGCTGAAAATATTTTTCCTTCAGCTTTTCTGCTGTCTAAGATTAAACAGCCCTTAAGTGATTAGGGATCAGTATCTAAGAAGCATATTTGTGTCCCACATGGAAAACTGACCTGTCACAGCTAGGCCTTCTCCACAAAGCATACACCTAGGTACTTCTAGTACTACTGGTACTTTTTAGAAAAGAAGATCATTCAGTGTTTAATTTTTGCAAACCTTCAAATACTAAGACCTGAATCATCTGTTTAGGGCATTCAGAGCTGCCTAATGGAAGCTGCTTACTTGAGGGGAATTAAAAACCACTTTCTTTCCAGTCTCTCCATCTCTCCCCAGTCTGCAGCAACCTTTGACACCGCATAGATTTTGAAAGTAACACTGTGAGATTAGTGCCAGGGGTCTTTCAAAGAATGCTTGTAACTGAAAATGTGTTTTCTTATCCTTCAAAGCTGAGAGCCATAAAGAAAAGAAAAGAAAATGCCTTTAATGAACAGTCTTTGCAGAATCAGCTCCTTGTAACTTTGGTCGTTCCTGTGAATCAAAAATAGCCCGAAGTAGGTCATATTGTAAAAATGAATTAGGTTTCACTTCACATTTCACTGCCTGTGCTAGGCTTTTTGGCTGATTGTTAGCTAATGACTGGCCAAAGTAAAACTGGATTAATTATCTTATTTTCTTTATTTTGCCATCTACTTCTTCAGAATATCAGTGGAGCCCACTGTGTGATAAAGTTTTATGCCTTTTTGTTTGTTTCTCATAACAACCTTGAAAGTTGAAAGTTTTATCTTCATTTTATCTATGAAGGAAGCACATAGTTCAATGTCAATGGCCCAAGGACACACAACTTATTAGTAAAAGATCTGAAAATTGGACACTTTTTTTTTGTTCAGAAACCCTGATGTTTTCAACTACATCCTCTTTATTTTTAAAAGTTTTGTATTTGATATTTCTTAGTAAGAAATAATCTTAATACCTCATAAACCAAAGAAAAAGTACTTGCTGTAATATTAAATAATTTTTGAAAATGACAATAACACAAAACACTGATTTGAACTGAGTCTTAGTGTGAGCTAGGTGTTATTTAAGCCTCACAAGAATCCAGAGGTTGAGTTCCATTTTCTTGCTGTTTTACTGATGAGCCTCAAAAATGTTAAAGTGCTTGTTTAAGGTCACAAAGCCGATTAATGGCAACCAAGACACAAACCCTGCTGTCTTCACAGTCCAAGGACTTAATCTCACTTCAGCAACTTGAGTTTAGCATTAAAAATGATCAGTATAAGCGGAAATGAAATGAAATATGAGTCTTTTGAGGCATCCCTGGTGGCTCAGAGGATAAAGCGTCTGCCTGCAATGCAGGAGACCTGGGTTTGATCCCTGGGTTGGGAAGATCCCCTGGAAAAGGAAATGGCAACCCACTCCAGTATTCTTGCCTGGAGAATCCCATGGACGGAGGAGCCTGGTGGGCTACAGTCCACGGGGTCACAAAGAGTCGGACACGACTGAGCGACTTCACACACACACACACACACACACACACTCACTTGTATTACAGGCAAATAATATTTGGGAGCTAAAGTGTCAATAATTTTCATGGGTAAATAATTACAGTGTGTGTTTTTCTTCTAACCCTTTTATTTTGAACAAACCTCAAAGTGGTCTTGAAGTGTTGCCCGTTCTTCGTATGAAAGACTGGTTGAGGATGGAGTCTCTGGATGGGTGCTTTTGCAGAGTGGGGACTAGGTTCCCTGCAGGGTTGAGACTATGGCCTCATGACAGATTAGAAAGATCCTGGTAAAACACTGCAGGCAAAACTAGACTTCCTCTGCCACTTTGCTTACAGCCAGTCCTGCACTGAGATAATAGAAGGGTGACCCTAGGAACCTTCTCTTCCTGCCTAAGACATGCTTTCCCATGGCACATGATCATCGCAGAGGCTGGGGAGGGGTGCTTCAGTAGCCACCCCACCAGTGTGAACTGGCCACCATGCCATTTTATAACATCTCTTTGAGGGGAAGGAAGCCCTGAGTTACCTGTTTTTAGAGCACAGCCTCTCTGCAAAGCTTCAGGCTTCCTATAATACATGGTATTTTAGTCTATAAATTTGCAAGCAAAAACCAGAAACTATTAGTTCAGGTATACTTTTTGTAGACATGAGAAATTGAATATTTTTAGGGCAGCACTTTTACTGTATCTTTAATTTGGTGACAGATTTGCCCAGAATGAAGCAAAACACCAAGCAGTAAAAAATGAAAACTGTCCAATCCTAAGAAAACCCTGCTCTTATTTGTATAACCAAGATATCAGGGCCCAGTCCATCTTTTATTTAAGATCCCCCGAATACTTAGCTTATTTAAATTCAGTAATATTTGAGAAAATGGAATTGGTCATGTACTCATTCAAAATATTTATCTGGTACCCTCCTAACGGAGAAGGCAATGGCACCCCACTCCAGTACTCTTGCCTGGGAAATCCCATGGACGGAGGACCCCTCCATGGGGTCTCTGAGAGTTGGACTTCACTTTCACTTTTCACTTTCATGCATTGGAGAAGGAAATGGCAACCCACTCCAGTGTTCTTGCCTGGAGAATCCCAGGGACAGAGGAGCCTGGTGGGCTTCTGTCTCTGGGGTCACACAGAGTCGGACGCGACTGAAGAGACTTAGCAGCAGCAGCAGCAGCACCCTCCTGTGTGCCAGGTTCTAAACCCCAGGGATACGTGGATCTCATGTGAGATAAATAGATGCTATACAAATAAACAAGTAATATTTAATGAATCAGATGCTGAAGTTGCTATAAAGAAAACTTAAATAGGGTATAAGGAGTGTGTGTGTGTAGTAATGGCCTTGCTTCATTGAAGGCCTCAGGAGTAGTGTAACATTTGAGCATATATGAGGCAGGTGAAGGAGCAAGTCTTTCAGCTATCTGGAGGAAGACTGGCAGAAATGGCAAATGCAAAGGCCCTGAGGTAGAGTGGTGGTATACTGAGAATTAACAGGGAAGTGGCAGTCTGGATCAGTGGTAAAGAATCTGCCTGCCAATGCAGGAGACCCCAGTTCGATCCCCGGGTCAGGAAGATCCTCTGGAGAAGGAAATGGCAACCCACTCCAATATTCTTGCTTGGGAAAAGCCCATGGACAGAGGAGCCTGGCCTTAAAGAGACCTGACTCAGCGACTAAAAANTGCAGGAGACCCCAGTTCGATCCCCGGGTCAGGAAGATCCTCTGGAGAAGGAAATGGCAACCCACTCCAATATTCTTGCTTGGGAAAAGCCCATGGACAGAGGAGCCTGGCCTTAAAGAGACCTGACTCAGCGACTAAAAAACAACCACCACCAGTCTCTGACAACTCAAATGGGACTCTTCTGCTCTGACTGAGAAAGGATCCTCAGGCTAGGCTTCCTCAGTGACTTCCTGGGACGGCCGAAGTCCATCCTATGATTGCCTCCATTCTCAAGGGGCAAAGTAACTCCTTTAAAGGGGGTGGGGAAAGGCAAACAAGCTACACCCGCGCTGCAGAGAGTGGGAAGCCAATATCATTTACATATTTAAATACTCCCTTCACAACCCATAAAATGCAAATCATTTTAATTGAGTATTTAAATCCTTTTCTCTGGTAGGTATTTCATGCATTTTAGGCTTTATGCCAATTATTACATCATCTTAAAAGAGAAGCTTTTAAATTAATTAAACCCATTACACTTGAATAACTGATTCTTGCCAATACATAATTTAAAGTCTTCACTTCAAAATAACTTGGTAAAGATTAGTAACCCTATCAAAATGGCCTTAACTAGGCACCTGGAGAAACGTTACACAGTCTCTGAATAGGAGCCTAATGGCCCTCTGAAAGGACTTCACTGTAGCCCCTGGAAGGCAAGTCTGCAGTGCCGTCTGGCCTCAGTCTTGGAGATTCTGATTCAGTGAGTTTGTAGAGGGCTCAGTATTTTCAGTATTCGTTTTTCAGACAAGTGATTTTCTGCATGTGGGATTTTAATTCCTCCAGTCAGGAATCAACGGTATCCCCTGCAATGGAAGCACAGAATCTTAACAACTAGATTGCCAGGAAAGTTCCTGAACAAGCGATTCTCTTAGTGTTCCAAGTTTGAGAGCCACTGCTCTGGAGTAAAGTCAGTATGGGTTCTATGTAGTACAGAAGAACAGAGTGGGCCATTAGTCTGGTGTGGCTCAGATGACAAAAGGACAATCGTTGCACTTTAATTTATGTAGCTGTGTCAGTTAGGGAAGGCTCGGCTATGCTGCAGTAGCAAATAACCCCCAGATCTCAGTGGCTTAATGATCTAAAGTCTATTTCTTACTCTTAAAGTCCAGGATCAGTATTTTGATGGGTGGCTCTTTTTCAAGCAGTGCACACTGGTGACTTTGATCCAATCACACTGTCCCCTAGGGCTTCCTCAGAGATTTCTGCAGAGACAGTTGGAGAGAGTGTCCATTTTTGTGGGTCATTTTAGGGACCAGGCTTGGAACTGCCCAGCCATTCTATCCGCATTCCATTAAGTAGAACTTGACTCCTAGATGCAAGGGGCAGGAAAGGTAGCTTATGTGCTCAGGGGTCAATAGAATATTTATGTTGCCTAGGCCAACACACATAGCACTGGGTCTGCAGCCATAATCCATAGTCCTCTCCTCAATGCAATTTGCTGCAGGCTCCAGTGTTTTCTGTATATTCTAATACATTATCCAAATTATTGACCTCTCCACCCTCCATACTAGTATGATGTAGCATGAGAAAGAACCCAACCTGATTCAACCAAATCCCACTGAGATATAATTGCACAAGGGACCTCCCCCTCCCAATCCCAAACACCTCAGAAATCATTTCTGTCTTAGAGTAGGAATCCCATCCCAGGGACAGCACAGCTTCTTTCCTTTCTTTACCAAAGATTCTCTAAAAATCCATCATTTTTACAAGGCTTCTTGCTTTTTGGCAGTGGGGATGTTTATAGGCCAGAGCAGACATCCTGTAGGAGTGGATGATTCTAAGTATGTGTTTGTGAGTTGAGGCTTTCTAGACAGTCTAAAAATACAGGCAGGCGAGATAGGAATCCTAGGAGGGGCACATTCAAGGGCAGAGATGGTGTGCCTTTATGGTATGACAACTCATAAGTACTCAGTATGAACTGAGGCATTAAACGATGCCACTACCTGTAATGGCACAGATTTTGGTTTCTCAAAGGACAGTTTGAACCAGAAGCATCAGGATCAACTGGGAACTTTTCAGAAATGCACATTCTCAGGCCTACTCAAGACCCATAGGATTACTATTCTGGGCACAGAGGGCAGCATTCCATGTTCTGACAGCCCCCACCCCCCCAAGTGCTCTGTATGCATATTATGTTTGAGAATCACTGGCATAGATTTTATTAATACCTGATTACAGTTTTATTAATATCTAGATCTAAGTATTAATAGTAATTAAGGAGTCTAAATGAGAATTTTTTTTCCTGTGGGAGAAAGAGATGGACATAAGCCTTTTAGGACATTTGTTAGGGAAACTGTTGCTCTTAGATTAGATGCCTGCTGGTAGCTCAGATGGTAAAGAATCTGCCTGCAATGCAGGAGACCTGGATTCAATCCCAGGGTTGGGAAGATCCCCTGGAGAAGGGAATGGCCGCCCACTCCAGTATTCTTACTTGGAGAATCTCATGGATGGAGTAGCCTGGCCGGCTGCAGTCCGTGGTTTGCAAAGAGTCGGACACGACTGAGCAATTAACACATACTTCTTTTGTATGTCTGCCTATAATACTCAGTAGGGAGAGTCAATAAGGTAGCTTTAGCTTGAGACAATTCGAGTGCCTAAGATTACCCATTACTTTTTCGCACGCATGACATAATCAAGCAGAAGAAACAGGCTAACAAGTTTTAAAAGCATTTTAAAAGCAAAGATTGATTCAAAATGCCTAAAAAAACCTCTTGATGAAGGTGAAAGAGGGGAGTGAAAAAGCTGGCTTAAAACTCAACATTCAGAAAAAATTAAGATCATAGCATCTGGTCCCATCACTTCATAGCAAATAGATGTGGAAACTATGGAAAGAGTGTTGGACTTAATTTTCTCAGGCTCCAAAATCACTGCTGATGCAGCCATGAAATTAGAAGACATTTGCTTCTTGGAAGAAAATGACAAAACTAGACAGTGAATCAGAGACATTACTTTGCCAACAAAGGTCCATCTAGTCAAAGCTATGGGTTTCCCAGTAATCATATATGTTTGTGAGAGTTGGTCCATAGTGAAGAATGAGTGCCAAAGAACTGATGTTTTTGAACTGTGGGGTTGGAAAAGACTCTTGAGGGTTTCTTGGACTACAAGGAGATCAAACCAGTCAATTCTAACCAAAATCAATCCTGAATGTTCATTGGAAGTCCTGATCCTGATGTTGAAGCTCAAATGTGACCATCTGATTGGAAGAGCCTTCTCATTAGAAAAGACACTGATGCTGGAAATGATTGAAAACAGGAGTAGAAGGGGATGACAGAGCCTGAGATAGTTGGATGGCATCACTGACTCAATGGACATTGGTTTGAGAAAGTTCATGGGGAAGGACAGGGAAGCCTGGTGTGCTGCAGTTCATGGGGTTGCAGAGTGCCGGATATGACTGAGCTACTGTGCAATGACGATGATATTCAACGAGCATTGTGTTATTATGGGCAAAATAATCTGATGACTCTCTTAGAAGATCTGGTAAATATAAGATTTTGGAATGTTTTGGGGTATGTATTGTATTATTAAGTGATTAAAGTCTTAGCCAAAATGTCAGAAAAATCACACTTTTAGTAGTTATAATGTATGTGTTATGCATGTACATATGTATCTATGTATCCATCCATCTCTCTTTTCAGTTATACATGATTTCCTAATGAATTTCTTTAAAAGTCTTTGGGATTTTGTATAATCTTTTATGTATAAATGTATACTCTTTTTGATTTTTGCATATTAAAACTTATTATTTGATATATGAAGCAGAATTTATAAAAATGAGATTATAGTGTTCCAAAGAGTTATAATAAAAGTTATAAATTTTATATTTCCAATGACTTATGAATCAATTGTTATTACATAAATTGGTGTCCCAGTTGGGGCTAATAGTAAAGAACCAGTCAGCCAACTGACAAAACATAAGAGACTCAAGTTTGATCCCTAGTTCAGGAAGATTTGCTGCAGGAGGGCATGGTAGTCCACTGCAGTATTATTGTCTGAAGAATCCCCTGGACAGAAGAGTCTAGTGGGCTACAGTCCATAGCATTGCAAAGAATTTGACATGACTGAAATTAAAAGATGCTTACTCCTTGGAAGAAAAGTTATGACCAATCTAGATAGCATATTAAAAAGCAGAGTTATTACTTTGCCAACAAAGGTCCGTCTAGTCAAGGCTATGGTTTTTCCAGTGGTCATGTATGGATGTGAGAGTTGGACTGTGAAGAAAGCTGAGCACTGTAGAATTGATGCTTTTGAAATGTGATGTGGGGGAAGACACTTGAGAGTCCCTTGGACTTTAAGGAGATCCAACCAGTTCATCCTAAAGGAGACCAGTCCTGTATGTTCACTGGAAGGACTGATGCTGAGGCTGAAACTGCAATACTTTGGCCACCTCCTGCTTTCGCAGTTGACTCATTGGAAAAGACCTTGAAGCTGGGAGGGATTGGATGCAGGAGAAGAAGGGGACGACAGAGGATGAGATGGCTTGATGGCATCACCGACTCGATGCATATGAGTTTGAGTGAACTCCAAGAGTGGTGATGAACAGGGAGGCCTAGCGTGCTGCAATTCATCAGGTTGCAGTGTCGGACATGACTGAGTGACTGAACTGAACTGAATTGAACTGAAGCAACTTAGCATGAACGCACATATTACAGAAATTATCCTTTGTATCAAAATTTCACTGCTCTTACGTTTCACTGAAGACTGAAAATTTTGGAGTTAATATATTTTAGAATATTATAGCTATGATGAGGGGATCAGTTTAATCATCTATATCTAATGCAATTTTACATCAAGATGGCAAAGAAATAAGTACAATCCTATTTTTAAACTAGTGAGAATTTGAAAAAAANCTCTGTAGTTTTTCTCTTGATTTTACTGATTCCTTTTGGCTGCTCTCCTCTTTGTCGATCTGAAACTCTGGTCCTGATGACTTTTAAGGGCTCTGAAATGGGTAATCCTGTTTATTGGAAACATTTCCAATTTTCCTCCTCTCTTGCCATCCTGGATGAATGGTACTAACAAGGTAAATCAAGGGGAACCCTAGGACATGATTATGGACCTCAGTCATTGTGATGTCTGCAGGATGGGGAAGATGAAGCTCAGGAACACAGTGGACCCTACCCTGCAGGACTCTGGGAATTGCTTTCAGGCACAGGTTCCTGATATCAGCAAGATTTTCTTCTTTTTTATACAAGCAGTGGAAGCAGATTTAAAATAAAAACTGACCTCCTGGCCCTTCTGCTAACATCAACTAATGAATGAATCAAAANAATTGCTTTCAGGCACAGGTTCCTGATATCAGCAAGATTTTCTTCTTTTTTATACAAGCAGTGGAAGCAGATTTAAAATAAAAACTGACCTCCTGGCCCTTCTGCTAACATCAACTAATGAATGAATCAAAACTCAAAATAAGCTCCTTCTAAACTGGCCTTCTGGCATGTTAGAGAACTGTCATCTGCTCCCCTAAACCCTTAAAATGTCACTGACCTTGGCTATTTTTGTTTGCTACAACTGAAGTTGCCAAATAAAATACAGGATACTCAGTTAAATTTAAATTTCAGAAAGAAAAAAATAATATTTTGATCTAAGTATGTCCCATAACCAATAAGTATGAAATATTTGAATAAGTTGACTGCTTGACTATAAGTGTGACCTTTTGAATTTTAGGTAAATGACTAATTTTTTCTAGTGTGAGTATATCCTGCATTGCGTACTTAGTTATGAAACATACTTCTATTAAAGAATTAATTTATATGAAATGTAAGTAATCTACCTGGGCATCCAGAAGTATTATTTGTTAAATATTTTTTATTAAACGCAACTCTTTTAACTTATGGCAAAGAAATACTTGGAGGCCACTAAGATGTCCAGGGCTTCTTATTACTCTCCAGACCTAGCCCCAAGTCAGCAGAGGCATTTTACCTTTGGATCCTTTGTTTATTAAGCCCTTGTTTCCTTGTCATTGCCACTCTAGTTTTGGACAGCCTCTCACTTCTCCTCTCTTGGTGTTGATCTTCCTGGCCTCTGCCTTGTTTGCAGAGAAAGGCTGTCCTCTTATTAGAAGCAGTATCAGCCAATCTGAGTTCTTCCCTTTAACCAACTAGTCTTGCCTTGAAGATTGAGTTAAACTTTCCATTTTGGAGCTCGGTGCTATCTGGATAGTTGTGGGTCAGATACCTGGTGTTTCTGAAAGCTTGGCTAACTCCAGTTCTCTTGTATGATCATTATCTTTGGTGAATCACAGAAACAAACTCTCAAACTGAGTCTTTGTGTGGGTGTACGTACTGAGTCTTTGTGTAGGTGAAGGTGACCATCTCATTACCATCAATTAGATGAATAGAACGGCTGACTCCCACCAGCTCCGGTTTTAATGTGAGAACCAGTGTAGATAGTGTCAGATACAAATCGCTGAACGGGACTCTCAGCCTGAAAGCAGAGACCTGGCAGCACCCATATACAATCATTTTGTTCTTTCTGTCCCAGATTCCAGTTGCTGCTTCTCTCTAGAGACTTTTTATGCTTGCTTAGTTCTCTATGAAGTCAGCTGGAACGAAGGACACTGAGGAAGCCTGGAAGAGTGAGAGATTCCGACCCAGATTGAACGTCCCCACAGCTCAGTTACTCCAAGAATTCAAGCCTTAAAGGTGCACCACCTTGAAGTCACTAGAGCATCACCCAAAGTCCTCTCAACATAGGGATTGTAGACCATTGCTGAAATTATCTTTTTTCCATTCCTCTCCTTTCCTTTCACTTTGTGTGATGGGAATTTCAAGTGTATGAAAACTGTAGTGTTGGTTTATTTTATTTGGACATGAGCCTTTGTTATTTGGGTGGAGTTCTGCCTGGGAGTGACCAGCTGTCATTGCAAGTGGCCGCTGGGATCATGTTATGGAATTAGGCAGAGTGGTGCTTTGCTTTCAGTTTTTAAATGACATTGGATGGTTGCAAGATGAACGGTAGTCTCATTTCTGTTTTCCATGGAGGAGTCCTGGTTTTGGTTACACTGAAATCAAATTAGATTAAGTTCAGTTCAGTCGCTCAGTCGTATCCGACTCTTTGTGACCCCATGAATCACAGCATGCCAGGACTCTCTGTCCATCACCAACCCCCGGAGTTCACTCAGACACATGTCCATCGACTCGATGATGCCATCCAGCCATCTCATCCTCTGTCGTCCCCTTCTCCTCCTGCCCCTAATCCCTCCCATCATCAAAGTCTTTTCCTGTGAGTCAACTCTTCGCATGAGGTGGCCAAAGTACTGGAGTTTCACCTTTAGCATCATTCCTTCCAAAGAAATCCCAGGGCTGATCTCNGTTACTGCCCTTGTAACATGAGAGCAGTCTTAGATAATAGGCAGAGGAATGAGCATGGCTGTATTCTGGTCAGACTGCATCTGCGGACATAAATGTGAATTTCGTATAGCTTTCACATGTCACAAAATATTATCCTTTAAGGAAAAATTTCCCAAATGTTTAACAATGTGAAGTCATTTTAAATCCACTGGCTAGTACAAAAAACAGGTGGTAGACTGGATCTGATCTGGCTGCCCACAGTTTGGTAAGTCTTGCACTCAAGTAAAATAACTAGTACCAAAGTAAAAACTTTGTTGAGAAAAAAATGGCATTTTTGCTTTATAGCTTTCCTATGTAGCTAACCGCTGAAATAAGAGACAAAGGAGCTTTTTTTTGTCCACTTCTTTTTAAGTATGCGTGCCTGCTTGCCTCTGTGTCCACATAGGTCTGTGGCAGTGTTTTCAGATTGCGTTTGGTTTATTTTCTGAGCCACTTGGGATGGTAAAAGGGAATTGTAGAAAATACAGTTCGATCTCAGGTGTTTTTTTTTTTAGCACATTATACAAAAATGTATTTTATATATGCTTGTAAACAGTTCTGGAAGGTATTTAGTAAATGATAATGGGTTATTGGTGAGAATTGAGAGCGCGACTGATGAAGGGGCAGTACTTGACTTTTTTCTGAATTATTTACTTGAAAATGAGAATGATCCTTGTATGATTTGTGGAATTAAAAGTAAGTGTTTGACTTTAGAAATATATTCATGAAAAAGTAAACGCCACCTGCTTCTGTGAATCTGCAAATACAGTTCGTCTGTGATTTTAATGACATTGCAATCTTTTCATATTCATCCTTCTGGAAATACTGTTGGGAAGTCCCTTCATCTATGAGAGAATTGATAGATAGGAAGTGTTTAGATTTTGTAGGACCAAGCATATCTTCTCAAGGGAAGCTGGTAATTAAAATAGCATGAAAGTACAGTAAAATCCCACAGTGTACTATACTGTGGATCCAGTGCATATACTCAGTTTCATAACACGTTTCTTACTAACACACAAAAGACCTTGAAAGCAGGTGGTGTCTTGGTCCCCAGATACCAATATGTTTTAATAAGGTTCCACTGGATTTTCAAAGTCTTTGGTTAAATTGGAACTCACATTTATGGTAATTAGCTAGGTTTGGAAGCTTGAAACAGGTAAAATTGAATTACAGTGGGCTCCAAATTATGTTTATTTTCAAGATGATGGCTCTGAAGAATATTTGGTTCCATTTGTCAGCTATTTCCTATCTTGCTACTTCTCCCATTCTTTCCCTGCTGGTTGTGTTAATCTGGTAATCTGAAATCTTTTTGTCTGCCTGTATGTAATGTGATAGGATGTTTTCCTGTGGTCCATCTGTCTCCTACAGGAGGTGAAAGTACTTTTCAGAAATGGCTTGAGTTGATGTTATTAATCTTTATAAGCAGAGAAATTCCTTGAATAATTAAATAGCCAAATGGCAAGAGGGGGACTTGGTATGAAAATAATATTTTCTGTCAGCTTCAAAAATCACAGCAGGGCCAGGCTTTCATCCATGTAACTCATATATCAAAATACTGGATGTTTATTCTCTTTTATACAGGTTTTTCTATTTTGTACCACCTAATGGCAGTNAATGGCAAGAGGGGGACTTGGTATGAAAATAATATTTTCTGTCAGCTTCAAAAATCACAGCAGGGCCAGGCTTTCATCCATGTAACTCATATATCAAAATACTGGATGTTTATTCTCTTTTATACAGGTTTTTCTATTTTGTACCACCTAATGGCAGTGTGGAAACATTTAGAAAATATGCATTTACTTTTTTTTTCTGTTAAAATAAAAAAACACACAATGAACTAGCCAGCAAAAAGAAAGCCTTTCTTTTACCCTGAAACAACAGATGCTGCCTTTGACCTTGGGATTTAAGAGCAAATCTGTTCTTGTTTACATGTCTTGAATTTCTTGGATTTGCCAGTATGAAGGCAGCAGTTGGGAATGAGTGGTTTTGACAATATATGAATGATTTTTTAAAAAAAATTAGTCTACACAGCTGTTGTTAAAGAAATGGTTGTTCTCTTCTCTCCTTCTAGTTCACCACGGTACAGTTTAAAAAATTATTTTTATTATTTTGTTTTCTTTCCTAATTTTAATTGGAATGATCCTAGTTACAGGTACCACAGCCTCTGATCTTGCATCTGATACCCTGCTTCCTGGTGAAAGTGCCTGTAGAGTCTGACATGTGATTTGGTCCTCCATGTTGGACAAAGACATACAGCCAGTCCCGTTTAGGCAAACCAACAATAATGAGAAAATTAATAACCAAATATATTTCTTGTCCTCTTTAAAATGCCCTTTGCTTGCCCTATCTTTTGGAAAGTTATTTACAAAGGTGACAAAAGCCTTTATAAAATGTGAGGACCAGGTAAAATTACTCTGCGTGGTATCCACCCACTTGGGATTAATATTATTTCATTGAAAGACTACTAACAAGTTTCTTGTTGTTGTTGTTTAAATGAAAACCAATAGATATGCATTAAGTATTTTTGCTTCATTCTTCATGAATCACACATTTGAGAAGGAAATCTTGATGATGAGAAACTCTTACCTTTGAACCACAAAAAAATAGTGTCTATATCCTTTCAGATAGTACTGAAATCAGAAATACTTTTTCCCTATAAGTGTCATAAAACTCAATCATATCTCTTTTCTCATTACATTTTCAACCTGAGGAAGCTGATGGTGATATAGGTAAATCAATTTCTTTGTTTTCCTTAATATATAATTTTACTAAATTTTTATCATCTTCTGGATTTAACTCTTTATTTGTGGATCTTTAAGGTCCCTTGGGCTTCCTGCTAGCTGGTAAAGAACCAGGAAGGTCTGCAATGCAGGAAACCCCCATTTCATTCTTGGGTCGGGAAGATCCACTGGAGAAAGGATAGGCTAGACTCCAGTATTCTTGGGCTTCCCTGGTGGCTCAGCTGGTAAAGAATCCACCTGCAATGTAATGACCTGCCCTTCTTCAGGGGATCGACCCCATCCAGGGATTGAACCAATATCTCCTGAGTTCGATCCCTGGGTTGGAGGATCCCCTGGAGAAGGGAAAGGCTGCCCACTCCAGTATTCTGGTCTAGAGAATTCCGTGGACTATATAGTCCATGGAGTTGCAAAGAGTCGGACACGACTGAGTGACTTTCACTTTCAAAATCCTTAATAGCAGTTTATATAATTCTATTACTAACTCTATAGACAAAAGACAAGACACATTAGAATGTCATCATGGATATTTAACTGGCGAGTTAAAATCAGAACATCATTGTTCTGTTTAGCGCTGCCTGCTAATTATACTACAGGTAAGCTACTCATGTATAATAGGCCAATGTGGAAGAAGGCAAGGGGCTCATAAAAGGCCCCCTTTCCTTTGACTTGATCAGTAATGCATGTGTACGTGTTAAATCGTTTCAGTCATGTCCAACTCTTTGTGACCCTATGGACCATAACCTGCCAGGCTCCTCTGTCCACGGGATTCTGTAGGCAAAGATACTGGAGTGGGTTAACATGCCTTTCTCCAGGGGACCTACCCCATCCAGGGATTGAACCAATGTCTCTTATGTCTCCTGCACTGGCAGGCAGGTTCTGTACCACTAATGCCACCTGGGAAGCCCTGATCAGTAATAAGAGAAGAAATATACCAAGGAGGTCGGCTTCTCCTGGGAATGAGGTTCTTTTGCAGGCACAGGCCATCAAATAATGAGTATACTTCGTGACTGTCCTTCCCAATGTTTTCAGAGTCATTTTATTAAGCTTCTCAGGATCTCTCCAAATTCCTGTAAGAATAAATGTTTGAAATTTTAGTAGAAACCTACTTCCCTGGTAAGCAGACACTTAAGACATCCTGCCTTCTTAAGTTGATGCTTCTGAAAGACATCATTGGAATATATATTAGAGTAGTTAGCACATCATGATCATGTGTATGTGTGCTAAGTCATGTCTGACTCTTTGAGACCCTATGGTCTGACAGGCTGACAGGCTCCTCTATCCATGGGATTCCCAGGCAATAATAGTGGTGGGCTGCCATTTCCTCCTCCATAGGATCCTCCCTACCCAGGGATCAAATATACAACAAGGTGATTATAACCTTCTGGAGAATTTCTTGATGATCGTTTTTTAGGGCATTTTCCTTGTTAACTTCTGGTACCTTAAAAAGGTCCCAATGCTTTTCATTGACTCTCTTCAGAAACTGAAGCTTTGAAGAGGCTTTAAGAAACTTGATTCTTTAATCAAATATTCAGAAATCCATTTTATTGGTTTAGGAATCCAAGATGGACATTTAAAATTTGTTTATCCAAGCAACTAATTACTTAGTCAACCAACCAACTAGCCAACCAATCAACCAACAAAGTTTGCTGAATATCTTGCCTTAGAACTCTTTCCTAAAATCTTCCCAAAACTTTTTAACAACAGTTCCAAGAAAGGATGGTAAAGGTGTCTTTTATAAACTATAACAGTTAAACTTGTAAATTTGTCCGTAATGGGAAGAACATTATCTGTCATATTAACATGTCTTTATGCTAAATTTTTTCTAGACTATGGTTAGAGATCAACTGTGGGGAATTTCTGCCTAACAGTGATAACATTTTCTTAAAAATTACAGAATGTTGTCCATTCTGTAATTCTATAAAATTCTAAAGTAAAAAAGGATACAGTATTCCTCAAGATAGAATTTATTTCCTTTTATTTTTACCTGTATTTTTTAACATAATGAGTCTAGTGTAAATATTCTTTTACACTCATATTATTGATATATTTGTAGGTAGAGTGTTAATTTTTGCAGTCTACTGGAATGAAATATATTGCATAAATGCTTTAACTAAGATGTCTTAATTTGAGAATTTATAAAAGAAGCCTAGTGCATTTTAGAAGTTGGTTTTTCAGTTTTGTTCTGTTTTTTAATCTTTTGGCAAAAGGATACAGTCCATAGGCCATGTGAGAAAATGCAATTTAAAAATAATTATCTTTGAAAGGCTATTCTCGGTCTGTCTTAGTTTAAGAACATGGTTAGGAGTTTTAAGAGAATGGGTTAGTACAGGAAATTTATAGTATTTCCTAATAGGAACTAAACTATATATAAAATGGGAATTTACTTAAAAATTTTTTTGCTTTGGATTTCTCTAAAACTTTCTATGCCCACCTAAACTGATCCTTTCTAAACAGAAATTTAGGAACATTAGTACCTAAAAATCTATATTTTGGAAAATGACATCTTGGAGTTAGTATTTAGGATTGTGTGTTTTGCATGTGTTTAAATTATGCTTGTGTTTTAGCTGGACATTAAATGATTGAGATATTCATAGTAAATAATTACACAGATTGTCTTACAAGATTGGAGTACAGTGGCTAACCTGTTTCCAAAGGTGTCTTAGTCCTTTCATAAGACTAGGTTTAGCCAAACCAAGTAGTAGGAAAAAGCATAGGTTTCATTAATAGATTAAGACAGATGTAGCTCAAACCTAAGCCTCTTGTTAATTAGTTATTTAACTTTGTGCAAGGTATTTAAGTGCCCTTAAGCTCAGGAATTATATACTTTCCAAGTGTCAAGCACTGTACTAGGAATAAGCAAGCACCCTTTCTTTTCTTTGGAAGGTTACTGTTCGGTGGGAGAGGAAAACTCACTCATATGTGTAACTTTAAGATATGTAGTGGGTGTGCTTAAGATCAGAGAAATATACTCAGAGTACCATGGAGTTGGGACCCTCCTGCCTGGCAGCTTATGTTAATTGGACACCTATGTGCTCGCACAGTGCTAGGACTTAAATACCAGCGTGAGACGTAACACAATCCTGACTGTGCTGTCTTATAGCCTAAATAACAAGAGATGACTGTCAATGAGTAATTCTGGGGCCTACCTGGTAGGGTTTGTGAAGCTGAAATAAATTTTGTTTCTTCTTCATGCCACTTCCACTCTGCACACTAGGCCCTCCCCATGCACCCAGTGTCCCATTTACCTAACCACAACTTGCTGGCTGGGGCAGATTCTCTGTGGGTAGCTATTTATCTCGATTAACAGTTCCATGTCATGAATTCCTTTATAAGGTGAGTGAATGGTTGAATACTTCTTTCTAAGAACGTTTGTATTGTTTTCAAAGACCTCTGGAGGCATCAAGAACATAAATATCTCTTCATTTGGCAGAGTTTCTGCCACTGAACAGATCTCCCTGGGCAACTCGGGTGTCTCCTTCAGGCCCCACTCTAATGGTGCCTGGCTACTCTCTAGATGTCAGTGGGGTCCTTGGTGCTTCACGGAGATAACAACAGATGGCAACCCTGCTACGTCCTCAGATGTGAGCGTTACTGGCCTGTGGGCTTGCCAAGCCCAAATGCAGGAAAAAGAAAAAGAAATTAGCCTTGATTCAGAAGTTGGAATGCTTTGCTGCAGGTGAAATAACTTATTTCTTTGATAGATAGTCCATCTTCCCCGGCTTTCAGTTCCAGGTTATTGTCCTGAGAAAAGGTTTAGGAACTGTGCGTGCATGCGTGCATGCTAAGTCACTTCAGTCCTGTCTGACTCTTTGTGACCTTGTGGACTGCAGCTTGCCAGGCTTTGTCTGTTCATGGGATTCTCCAGGCAAGAATACTGGAGTGGGTTGCCATGCCCTGCTCCTGGGCATCTTCCCAACCGAGGGATTGAATCTTTATCTCTTACGTCTCCTGCATCGGTAGGTGGGTTCTTTACCCACTAGTGTCACCTGGGAAGCCCTTAAGAAGTGTGACATCATCCTATTAAGTACTTCTCAGATATAATCTTTTAATTATGCTATATAATTAATTATATAATTTATATAATAAAATGGCATATATGATGTGATAATTAATAACTATAAAATGTAATCACTTGTGTATGTTTCTTGTTTCTTTAGGCAAATAAATATGTAGTAGATGCACTGTTAAATATAAAATACTCCTTGTAGTAATATAAGAACTATCACTTAGGCAGGAGGATAAAGAAGGAACATGAACATGAATCATTTCTATATATTTTTTCCTTTTATTTTTAATTTTATATTTTTCAAATTAAAATTTTTTTTAATTTTTCTCTTTTTGAAGCACAGGTAGGATTGCATCATCTTCCTTCTCAACAAAGACCAGTGGCGTCTTATTGCACTAAGACCAGTCTGTGCTCAAAGGCCTCTATGAGCTGCTTTTCATCCCAAGTATTTTCGCATCTTTTAGGTACCCTTTGCTCCAGCTTAACTGGTCTATTAACTGTTCCCCCCCAAAATGGTATATTAACTGCTTTATACCTCTTTGCTCATACTGTTTGGTCAGCAGAGAATACCTTTTATTCCTTACCTATTCATGAGCTCCTACTAATCCCGCAAGACTGAGTTCAATCTTTCTTGAAATCTTCTACCATCCTACTAATCAGAATCAATTATTTCTTCCTCTCTGTTCCTCACTGTGGACCTGTTGTGTGTATCACTACTACCTGCATAGGCTTTTGTCATTCCTGCTTGTATTTAGTCAATTCATTCACTCATCCATCCATCCATTCATTCAAAAATTATTTTTTCAATGCTTAGTGGGACTCTACAAGGAGATGGGAATGTAATGGGAAGCAGAAAACAGATATGATGCCTGTGCTCTGGGAGCTTACAGTCAGCCAGGGATGGGCAGAAAGGGCACAGTGAAACCCACAGAGCTAAAACCACAACTGCCAATAAGAGAAAGGGAGATAGAGAGATCGGTATATCTCTGTCTCTCTAGGCTGTAACCTCCTTAATATTAATGATAGCCTCTTGCTTGGCAGAAAAGGTGGTAAGATAATCCAACTGTGACCCTACAGTGGGGGTACATGCTCTCTGTTGTGGTTGAATTGTGTTTCCCCAAAAGATGTGTGAAAGTTCTAACCCCTCAGTATCTATGAATACAACTTTAGAAGAACATAGGGTCTTTGCAGATGTAATCAAATTAAGTTGCAGTCATACCTGATAAGGGTGGGCTATAATCCAATATGTGCTTAGTCGCTCAGTCATGTCCAGCTCTTTGCAACCCCATGGACTGTAGCTCACCAGGCTCCTCTGTCCATGGGGATTCTCCGGGCACAGATACTGGAGTGGGTAGCCATTCCTCCTCCAGGGGATCTTCCCAACCCAGGGATCAAATCCACGTCTCCAGCACTGCAGGTGGATTCTTTACATCTGAGTCACCAGGAAAGCCCTGTCCAATAAGAAGAGGAGGAAAGACACAGATAGAGAAGAGAATGCTATGTGAAGACAGGAGGGAGGGAGAGATTGGAGTGATGAGTTTACAAGCCACAGAATGCAGCACCCACCCAAATGTGGAGGAGAGACAGGAATCAGATTCTCCCTCAGAGCCTCCAGAAGGAACCAACTCTGGTGACACATGGGTTTTGTACTCCATCCTCCAGAACTGTGAGAGAATAAATTTCTGTTGTTTTAGACCACCGAGTTTGTGGTAAGTTGTTATTGCAGCCCTAGGAAGTGACTGTCCTGTCCCAGAGGGAAGTTCATAGGAACTAGGGCCCAGTGCTTTCATGTTTGTATAAATGAATGAATTGGCATGAATGATTGAATGAATGAATAGATTCTTGTCTTTGTTCTCCTCAATGTTGAAAGACCAGGGTGAGTTCAGGATATTTTTTCTGTTCTGCCTCTCTTTTAAGAGTGAAAAAAGGTGGACTTACAATTAACATCATTATCAGTTAAGGAACGTGAAAATGTTAGTTGCTCAGTCCCGTCTGACTCTATGACCCCATGGACTATAGCTTGCTAGGCTCCTCTGTGCATCGGATTCTCCAGGCAAGAATATTGGGGTGAGTTGCTATTCCCTTCTCCAGGGGACCTTCCCAATTCAGGGGTCAAACCCAGGTCTCCTGCATTGCAGGCAGATTCTTTACCATCTGAGCCACCAGGGAAGCAGAGGCTGAGCTGAATTACTTACTTGCCCACAAGGCTCTGTCTTTAGACATAAAACTGTATCTTTGGTCATTGTGGCTACTGAGGGGGTTTCAAAAAGCCAAAATCACTAAATATTGAAGTAATAACCCTTTCCCTTCTCCCTCTGAAGTAGAATCTTAGTCCTTATATCCCCAACCGTGGTTCCCCAGGCATTTTGTGTTTATCACTCTTTGAATGGCCCACTTTAAGATAAAGCAGCAATTACACATCTTTTTTGGTTGTTGTTAATGGTTGTTAGAATTTGTGTTCCATTTTATATGTTCAGAGCACGTTACAGTTGTTATTTGATTTTTATTTGTTATTTTTTAGTTGTTATTTTTCACAGTCCTCAGGAATTCATGATGCTTTTTATTTTTGTTTGTGAAGGAAAAATAATGAAAGGATGAAGATGTGTAGTGACCATTGAAAGCTATACTAATCAGATGTTCGTTCATCTGAGGTGCTGCCCCACCTTCTTGGGCTGTAGGCCCTTCAGCTCCTTCTGCCTCCTGAATATTCTCGCCCTTGATCTATCACACCGCCCAACTCTGTAAAGCTTCTGTGACCTCTTTCAGTCTCTCACATCTCCATTTCACTTTATTATATGAAGTTTTGTCTGTGCATTTTCCCAAGTAGATTATGAGTCTTGGAAGGACAGGTGCCAGTGGGCATGTAGGAACCATCTCTTGGGAGTGATCAAATAAAGACGTCAATGAATGAATGAAGTTCCCAGAGTCGACTTAGGCCAGGAATCCCCTGAATTTTAGCAACGATTTCCCTTTTTATATGTCTAAGACCATAACCGTGAAACTCTGCAGTGACTCCCCATGCAAGTAAGTCCCAGAGGGGCAGGAGCCAGATAGCTGTGCCAGCTTGAGAAATCTCCAGGTCAGCCTTTAGCTCGGCATGGATCTCCTAGTCTTGTTATTCATGAAGAATGGAGTCAGCTCTTTTCACAGGCTCAGTGGCTGTTAAGACCACTTCTCAGATGTGCCAGCCAAAGATCGCAGGGTCATAGCCAGATGGGACAGGCCAGGTCAGTTGCTTTAGCTCTTCATACGGAGAGATAAGGCTGGAGTCAAGATTCTCCTGATCTGGAAATCTCTGATGCCTGGAGCCTACAGGCTGCATTGAGGGATGGGGTTGTCATCTGACTCCAGCAGCAGTGAACATAGCAGTCCCTCACCCTGGAAAGTGTGGCTCTCAGGGTGAGGGATCTGCTCCTTGTGTACGTGTGTTTTTCCTCATTGTTGAAATGTTGGGATCTTTTTTCTCCCACTTCTCCCTGAAGCCAGAACCCTGCTTTGAGGAACATGGCCACATATTTGTTATTTATTTCATAATACATTAATCTTTTATTAGTAGTAGTAAACTTTATGCTATTGGAAGTATTTTTACTCTCTTATTTTACTTTCTAGGATTGATAGGTAAAGAAAACAGCAGTAAGCTGTGTCTGGAACCTTCTCTGCCATTCAGCCTACATGTCTTTTGTCAAGTCACTGAATCTTGCCACATTTTTTTTTTAACTTTTTATTTTACATTGGAGTGTAGCTGATTAAATGGCACCCCACTCCAGTACTCTTGCCTGGAGAATCCGATGGGCAGAGGAGCCTGGTAGGCTACATACAGTTCATGGGGTTCATCTGAGACACGACTGAGCGACTTTGCTTTCACTTTTCACTCTCATGCATTGGAGAAGGAAATGGCAACCCATTCCAGTATTCTTGCCTGGAGAATCCCAGGGACAGAGGAGCCTGGTGGGCTGCTATCTATGGCGTCATACAGAGTCGGACACGACTGAAGTGACTTAGCAGCAGCAGCGTAGCTGATTAACAATGTTGTGATAATTCCAGGTGCACAGCAGAATGACTCAGCCATACATATATATATATATATCCACTCTCCCCCAAACTCCCCTCCCATCCAGCTGCCAACATGACATTGACAGAGTTCCCACATATATACAATGGAGTATCTCTCCACATGGGCTTCCCAGGTGGCTCAGTGGTAAAAAAAAATTCGCCTGCCAGCCTGGAGGATTGGAGACCCAGGCTCGATTCCTGGGTCAGGATGATCCCCTGGAGGAGAAAATGGCAAGCCACTTCAGTATTCTTGCCTGGGAAACCCCATGGACAGAGGAACCTGGCAGGCTATAGTCCATGAGGTCACATAGAGTTAGACACGACTTAGCAACTGAAGTCACTACCACCATCTCTCCACGTTTAAAAAATACATTTCTTTATTTGACTGTCAAGTCTTGGTTGCGGCATGTGGGCTGAGTTGCTCCACTGGGTATGGGATCTTAGTTCCCCAATTAGGAACTGAACCCGCTTTCCCTACAAGGCAAATTCTTATCCACTGGACCACCTCTCTCCACATTTTTAATTCACAATTTTCCTAATCTTTAGAATGAGCAGGTTGCAGATCTTTAAATTCTCTTGCAGTTCTGCTGTTTTCTGATTTTTAGCTATAATGTAATTCTAGCTTTTTTTTCCCCCTGAACTAAAATTTGGTAAACAGTACCACAAATAATGGCAAAGGTAAATTTGTCAAAATTGGACAAACTGGAATCCTTGAAGGCAATATTCTTGGTTTTGAATTTATAAACTACCTGCTGGTAAAAATCTCTTGAGTAGTTTCTAAACATTTGTATTTTTACTTCCTTCATTTTCAAAACACTGTCTTTGTTATTGCAAAGCAGTTTCCATGAAACGTAATCTCTTATTCTGTGTAGCATGCTGGGAGCATTCAGGATCCACACGGAGAAGTGAAGCACACACAGGTCTTGAGGGTCAGAAGTACATTTAATGGTACTCTGTGGTCGGTACCCTCATCTTTAAGCATTAGTAATTGCCATGGATACTCACGGAAGTGCTCACATGGGAGCTGCTGGGTTTTGGCCATAAACCAGAATTCAGGAACAGGCATCTTGTGAAAGCCAAAGTAGTTAACGTTGTCAGAGACACACAGGTGATGCTATAGTATGAATGAACTGGGAATTGTGCCATTCCTGCTGAAAAAAAATTGGGGCGGTTTATTAAATTTCTACTCTATAGATGAAGAAGATTAGTAAGTTTACTGGATATAATTTAGAAATTTGAAAATTGACAATGAAACAGGAAGGAGACCCCTGTTAAAAGACGAGTCCTGGCACAAAAGATTGAAAGCATTCAGTTAAGGGGATTGACCCATTGGATACCTGCCAAGAACAGGGCAATTTGGACACATATGTCTTGGGTGTTTTGTGCCTGTAGTAGTTAAATCTTCTGAATGACCTCTGTTTTCGGGGGTCCTGTCACAGAGCAGCTGTTCTGTGTAGTCAAGCCACTGCCTTCTATTCTTTTTCTTTTTAATTCGAAAATGGAAATATTTAAAATGCTATCTACGTACAGTTACATAGATCTTTCTTACTAGAAAAATAACATTTTCTGATAATTTTGGATAAAGAAGAAAAATACAGAAGGAATGCACAGTTGGTAACCCCACTATCCAGGTATAATCTATTATTAACCTTTTGATGTAGTTCCTTCCAGTCTCTTTTAAATACATATTTTAAGTGTAGCACATTTCCTATGGTGTATGCTGCTGCTGCTGCTAAGTCGCTTCAGTCGTGTCCGACTCTGTGTGACCTCAGAGATGGCAGCCCACCAGGCTCCCCCATCCCTGGAATTCTCCAGGCAAGAATACTGGAGTGGGTTGCCATTTCCTTCTCTAATGCATGAAAGTGAAAAGCCAAAAGTGAAGTCGTTCAGTCGTGTCTGACTCTTCGCGACCCCATGGACTGGAGCCTACCAGGCTCCTCCGCCCATGGGATTTTCCAGGCAAGAGTACTGGAGTGGGGTGCCACTGCCTTCTCCATCCTAAGGTGTATACATTTTAAAAATCAGATATGCCTTTTGATCTGGAGCAGCCTTTGGGGACAGCTGAGGGCATGCAGGTCACTGTGACAAAGCGCCTCTGCTCCCTCTTCCTTTCCCCACAGCCCAGGGGTGGCAGGTAGGCAGGCAGCTTCCTGAGGGAAGGGCTGAATTCATGTGGAGTCCCCGTCAACAGTGTGTGGGCACCTTCCCTTGCCATGCTCTGGGGGAAGCCACATGGACTCTTGCGGGCTTTGGCACTTCCTGGTCTCTCGTGTATTTTCAGTTGCTAACATTTTTCCTGCCTCTTCCAACCCAGCTATAAAAATAAATCTAAGTGGCTATGCTTTTGCTTATCTAAATTACAGCAAAGATGACGAAGAAGGAACAAAATATAAATGATAGGTTTTGCTCTCTAAATTCCCTTGTAAAGAAAAGGTATTATTGTTGCATTGTTCTATTTAACAGAACATACTAAAATTACAGGGAAAGCCAGAGGGGAGATGCTTGGAGAACCTTTGTGATCAGTATTTCTAGGTCAGCTGGTGTCAGTAGTCTCATGTTTGGTTGTTTGTGTCGACTGAGAAAAAAGCACAATGTGAGAGTTTTGAGTTAAGTTTTATTTGGGGCAAAATGAGGACTATATCCTGGGAGACAGCCTCTCAGAAAGCAATGAATATCTGCTCTAAAGAGGTAGGTGGGAGGTCAGCATATATGTGATTTCAGTGAAGGGTATATGTGCAATCAGGCACATATTTTGGCAGAAGGTTGCTCTAGTCATAAGGAGCAGATGTCTCCATTAATGATTTTAATGCTTTTTCTAGGTATGAGAAGGTGCAAGAAATTGGGCTCATAGCATCTTCTCCTGAAAATATCTATCTGAAGGCCTATCCAGTTTTTCCCAGATCATGGAGTACCACATTCCTGATCCCAATCCTAAACTCCTTTCAGGGTGTGTTGAAGGTCAGCCACTGCAGTGGCTAATGACTTCATTCTTGTAGAACCAGATGGCAAATGACAACTTTTAGCTGGCACTGGGAAGATTCTTGATATCAAGAGATTGCTTCCAGAAGGCAGCCTAGTATAGAGGAAGCAACACAAGTCTTGGATTCAAATAGACCTAGAATCAAATGCTGGTTTCCCTTTACTTCTCTGTATGACTTTGAGTTTGTTATCTAACTATGATGAGCATTGTTCTCTTCATCTATGGACCACAGATGGTGAGACATACTTCCCAGACGGTTAGGAGAACTGAGATGAAAATATGTGCTGTGTGCCTAGCACATGTGTGTGTGTGCCTAGTCGATCAGTCGTGTCTGATTCTTTGCAGCCCCATGGACTGTAGCCCACCAGGCTCCTCTGCCCATGGGATTCTCCAGGCAAGAATACTGGAGTGGGTTGCCATTCCCTTCTCCAAGGACTCTTCCTGATGTAGGGGTCAAACTCGTGTGTCCAGCATTGGTAGGCAGATTCTTTCCCACTGAGCCAATGGGAAGCCCTTCCTAGTACATAGTAGGTGCTTACTTAGGGAATTGATTTCTTCTGTTTTCCCTAGAATTTTCTGGGAAGTTTGAAGAAGGAATATAGCTCATTTTCAAGGCAGTGAATGATGATAATAAAATGTCACATAGACACCTTGCACAGAATATTAATTAGCAGAAAAGGATCTCATTATGTACTATCTGAGTTCTCCTTCTCTCATATTACAAAGGTTTGAGTGAGAAAGTGCCCGAGTTGAAAAAAGTTTTCTCTGCTTTGCTGTCAGAACACGCTTTTTTATTTGTGAATAAAGTTTGCAATGTATCTTTCTATTACATTCTCACCACTAACCCCCCTTCCAAAATTTTCATGCGAGTGGATATTGAGATTTGAGGGTCACTTTTGGAAAAGATACACACCTCTGGGGAAACATCATGATGGTTGGGTGGTATTGGGTAGAACCTATGCTTTATATGTGCTTGATATCTTCTTGGAAGAAAATAAAAAGGTAAATATTTGTGCTTTCTGCACGTGGCAGCCGTTTTGAAGAGCAGCCTCAGCTTTTTCCCCCTTAGCTTATCAACGTATAAGATGAGGGACTAGTAGACTTTGTACTATAATGCTTGAAAAGGCAAGCCTTATTTAAATAATAAATATTAATATATAACCTGAGATTGCTTAATAATAGTACAGAACAGTAAAATGAATTGAGAAAAATTGTCATACAAAAAATGAAAGTAATTAAATGAAATTTCTTACTTTCCATCCTGGCAATTTATCTCACTTTTCTAAGCTCGATGCATTTCCTCTAATAAACTGAATTCCTTTAGGTATATTACATTTCCCTTGGTGAAGTAACTTTATTTTTATCATTAAATTCATCCTGCAAGTTGTAATATGGAAAGTCCGAAGCTCGACTCTGTCTTTAGAAGAGGTTTCCTTTGGAAGAAATCCCACCTGCCTTGAGCCACATTTGAGTGATGCTCAATATATCATTGAACAGAAAGCTCAGACTTTATCCCTTGAGAAGAAGCATCAGTTTACGAGGAGTATTTATTAAACACCTATTCTACTAGATGAGGGAAGGGAACAGATGAAGTCAAACCCTTTTTCTTTCTTAGCCTTCTCTTTAGCCTTCAGGAAGGTCAGAACCAGATTTAATACACCATAAGTAGTAATTGTGTAGCTTTGTTATTTTGCTCACTTGCTTACCCTTTTCTTTCTCAGATTTTTTATTTCTAAATTTACAGTCCTATATTCATTCATTGATTTAGTCCTCAAACGTGTTTCCTATGCTATTTATAATGGAAAGAAAAAGAAAAGTCTCAGTCATGATAGTTGAAACCTGGTATGTAAACAAAAGCTGTAGTTCAGCAAGGGTGTATTCCATCAAACCCTGACCCACTGTCTGCGGAGCAGGAAGAAGCTGACCAGATAGAGGGTAGGGCTATGCAAGGGAACCTTTTAGTTTGCCAGACAGGGAGCTACAAGAAAGACATTCTAGGAGAGACAGTAATGTGTATCTTTTGTGATAGATCACTTTACATTTTAAAAAGAACAGATAGATCGTGAAATAATCATTAAAAATGAGTCAAGAAGTAAAGGTGATCATTACAATGGGGAGAAATTAAGTAATAGGCAAGGAGAGATGTGATGAAGAACTTCAGTGCGTGACCATGTAGATGGCATTTTAGGAAAAGGATTTATTTGTAAAAACAGAAAGGAGGAACAGTGGATGGTGAATTAGCTGACTGACTTCTCTCCAAGAGGAGAAAAAGCAAACAGTCCCAGGCAAGGAAAAAGCCAAACTATTGGGAAGAGCTGGAGATCACTGGAATTCTACCACTTAAAGGAAAAAGTCAAAGCATATTTACCTTTTTTTATTTTTAAACACCCAGCTGCTTGTGTGACACTATGTTACAAAGTTATATTTAGATTCTGAATGGAAGAGTTCTCTTAGTAAGACTTCTACTGCTTGTAAAATTTCAGGATCCTTTTATACTCTTAAAACTTATTGAGGACTCCAAAAGCCTTATTTGTTTTTGTTTTGGCTGTACTGGATCTTTGTTGTGGCTCCAGCTCTTCATCATGGCCAGGGGCTCCCAAACTCTGTAGTTGTGGTAAGTGGGCTTAGTTGCCCCAGCTATGCGGGATCTTAGTTCCCCGACCAGGGATCAAATCCATGTCCACTGCATTGCAAGGAGGATTTTAACCACTGGACCACTTGAGAAGTCCCCCCAAATCTTTTGTTTATATGAGTTATAACTATTGATGCTTATTGTATTATCAAAAAATGGAAATTGATAAAATAAAATGAGAAGTTTTTAAAGTATAAGAATCTAGAGGCACCTATTTCATTAGCAGCAGAGTGATGGTGTCATCCGGAGGGACGTAGCCTCTGAAAAACTCCATTGTGGAAGAAGTGAGTATACAAAGACAAGTTATACCTTGGATGGTTTGACTTCATGCACCTTCCCTCTGCCCTGCCCCATAGGATCTCAGAGACCCTCACAGGTCCCCAGACTACAATGGCTCTACACCATTGACATAATAGTCATTTATACTCAATTGGAGGTGATTGTACTCATTCCNAAAGCCCCCACTTCCTCCCCAGGAAATGGTGTATGTTCAGAGAGGAAGTTGTCTTCCTGTTTTCTCCATACTAGCACTCTTGTGAGGTTTTGGTCTAAGCTTCCAAACTCAGAGTGTCCATCATATGGACTACTCTTCTTAACAACTGGGCACATTTTATAGCAGTGAACTAAAAAAAAAAAAAATAATAATATTTGTTTCCTACAAAATATAAGCAGTGTTATGAGCCTAATTTGTCAGCTACTCTATTCCTAAGTACACTATCCCACCCCAATCTCCATTTCATTCAGTGCAAAGCAAGGGCATTAGATTAATCCACTGGGGTTGTTCTCTCAAAAATTTTTGCAAAATATATCAACCCTTAGTTTTCCAATTAGTAAAGAAACTTGACAGGGCACCTGCTTTTTATTATTTCAGTGTTTTGTGATACAAACCCAATGTGCCTGGCACCCAAAAGTAAAATATATTTCAAGAACGTTTTGTACATTCTGCTCTCAACTTTTAGCATTTCTGGGGCTATTAAAAAGAACCTTCAGAAACAAACAAAAGTTATTTTTTTCCCCTTTTGAGTTTTTAAAGTCAGTTAAGGAGCTTTTACTTCATTTATTTCACTTGGTGATACTTGAGGTAATAAAATTCAGATAAAATTCACACTCAAGGCAAGGCTAGATCTAGATGATATTTTCAATGAGATGAATTTTGAGTTTGGTAAAGTTTCACTTTTTCTTTTTATGTGTGCTTCTGCTNAGCTTTTACTTCATTTATTTCACTTGGTGATACTTGAGGTAATAAAATTCAGATAAAATTCACACTCAAGGCAAGGCTAGATCTAGATGATATTTTCAATGAGATGAATTTTGAGTTTGGTAAAGTTTCACTTTTTCTTTTTATGTGTGCTTCTGCTTCCCAGTTTATGTCAGTTATCCATGAAATCAAGGTTTTTCAGTAAAGACCATCTAAATCAGAACAGAAAAGTGCTTGTTAAAATGCAGATTCCTAGATCTCATCCCAAACCTATAAAATCAGAATCTTTGAGACTAGGCCTGCGAATCTGCATTTGATAGTTGGCCAGTGTGATTACTTAATGATATGATAAAGACATACAGCTTGTCTCTCCCAGGGAGAGTTACTTGTTAATAGCAACTGAAGACTTGATAATCTTTAAAACATACAACTTTTCTTTCTTCTTTTTTATGGACAAAATAATTTGGGACAAGAAAATATTTTCTAATACAAAAAACCTCGAATAGCCAAAGCAATCTTCAGAAAGAAGAATGGAACTGGAGGAATCAACCTGC
>SJYV01030081.1:0-14184 GCA_006410875.1 Neotragus pygmaeus
ACCAACCTAGATAGCATATTCAAAAGTAGAGACATTACTTTGCCAACAAAGTTCCATCTAGTCAAGGCTATGGTTTTTCCATTGATCATGTATGGATGTGAGAGTTGGACTGTGAAGAAAGCTGAGCACCGAAGAATTGATGCTTTTGAACTGTGATGTTGGAGAAGACTCTTGAGAGTCTCTTGGACTGCAAGGAGATCCAACCAGTCCATTCTGAAGGAGATCAGCCCCAGGATTTCTTTGGAGGGAATGATGTTGAAGCTGAAACTCCAGTATGTTGGCCACCTCATGCAAACAATTGACTCATTGGAAAAGACTCTGATTCTGGGAGGGATTGGGGACAAGACGAGAAGGGGATGACCGAGGATGGATGAGATGGCTGGATGGCATCACCGACTCAATGACCCTGAGTCTCAGTGGACTCCGGGAGTTGGTGATGGACAGGGAAGCCTGGTGTGTTGTGATTCATAGGGTGACAAAGAGTCGGGCAAGACTGAGTGACTGAACTGAATAGTCTAGTGGTTTTACCGATTTTCTTCAATTTAACTCTGAATTTGGCAATAAGGAGTTCACGATCTGAGCCACAGTCAGCTCCCGGTCTTGTTTTTGCTGACTGTATACAGTTTCTCCATCTTTGGCTGCAAAGAATACAATCAATCTGATTTTGGTATTGACCATCTGGTGATGTCCAGGTATAGAGTCTTCTTTTGTATTGTTGGAAGATGGTGTTTGCTATGACCAGTGTGTTCTCTTGGCAAAACTCTGTTATCCTTTCTCCTGCTTCATTCTGTACTCCGAGGTCAAATTTGCCTGGTTCTCCAGGTCTATCTTGACTTCCTACTTTTGCATTATAGTCCCCTGTAGTGAAAAGGACATCTTTTAGAGGTGCTAGTTCTAGAAGATCTTGTAGGTCTTCATAGAACCATTCATCTTCAGCTTCTTCAGCATTATTGGTCAGGGCATAGACTTCGATTACTGTCATATTGAATGATTTGCCTTGGAAACGAACAGAGATTATTCTGTCATTTTTGAGCTTGCATCCAAGTACTGCATTTCAGATTCTTTTGTTGACTATGATGCCTACTCCATTTCTTCTAAGGGATTCTTGCCAACAGTAGTAGACATGATGGTTATCTGAGTTAAATTTGCACATTCTAGTCCATTTTAGTTCTGATCCCTAATATGCTGATGTTCACTCTTGCCATCTCCTGTTTGACCACTTCCAATTTGCCTTGATTCATAGACGTAACATTCCAGGTTCCTAAGCAATATTGTTCTTTACAGCATCAGACTTTACTTCTCTTAGGTCGTTAGAATAGGAAAAAGGAGTCCAAAATGGTGGTGGCTAAAAGATAAGGAAAGGAAAAGGAACAAAGAAAGAACAAAGGAAGGTCCGAGGTCCAGGGTGGGGATCTCAGGTGGAACAAACAGCACTCCTCTCTGGCCCAATTTACATAGGCCTGGCCCAGGGAGAGGAGGAAAAAACACATAAAAAGAGGACCCAAAATTGGGCCAGGCCTCTCCCTTCTCTTTGCATCTTTTGGATCAGCATGTCCTCATGCCTCGTGGATGTATTTTCCTTTACTTTCTAAATAAAACTGAGCTGTAACACAGACCTGTAACACTGGTCCTTCTGAGAGCTGTAACATTGGTCCTTCCGAGGGCTGTAACACTGCTCCGATGCTTCAGATTTCTGTTGTGACAAGACAGAACCAAGGAAATGACACACTCCCCTGACACTTCCATTACCGGTCACATCCACAACCTGGTGTTCTTTTTGCTTTGGCTCCATCTCTTCATTCATTCTGGTGTTATTTCTCCACTCTTCTCCAGTAGCATATTGGGCACCTACTGACCTGGGTAGTTCATCTTTCAGTGTCATATCGTTTTGTTTTTTCATACTGTTCATGGGGTGCTCAAGGCAAGAATACTGGAATACTGAAGTGGTTTGCCATTGCCTTCTCCAATGAAACACGTTTTGTCAGAACTCTCCACCAAGACCCATCCATCTTGGGTGGCCCTACACAGCATGGCTCAGAGTTTCATTGAGTTAGATGGGGCTGTGGTCCATGTGATCCATTTGATTAATTTTCTGTGATTTTTGTTTTCATTCTGTCTGTGCTTTGAGGGATAAGGATAAAAGGCTTATGATGAGAGAGACTGTGGGAAAGCTGGGTCTTATTCTGATGGTGGGGCCATGCTCAGTAAATCTTTAATCTGTTAATGAGCTGTGTTCCCTCCCTGTTGTTTAACCTGAGACCACACTATGGTGGAGGTAATGAAGATAATAAGTAATGATACTTATTAGCTCAGCATTATCTTAGTTCTCTTCTTAATAAGTAAAGTCATATATTAATATATACCCAAATTGACTTTCCATTTCTTACACAAAGATAGTACTCTTTCCATGCTGCCTTAACAGTATATTTTGGATATCAATGCATATTAGTATACTGATGTCTTATCCATACCTTTTCTCAGCTGCCTATTACTTCATTGGGTTAATGAACCAGAATCACTGAACCAGTTCCCTGTTAATGGACATTTCAACTGCTATTAAAAATAATGCTGATAATGAATAGCTTTGTTCAAAGGCTATATACTATTTTGCCTTTGGGGTAGATTTCAAACGGTAAAAGAGTAAATGAATATGTATTTATTACTTCTAAATGGATATCTCTAGGGATGAATTAAAAATTTAACTGTTACTGAGTCATGTAACTGGATATGATCTTTTTGTCATCTTGATCCCCAAAGATCAGGCTGAATCAATGTATTTTTTAAAGGTGAAACACTAAATTTTATTAGAGACTGTATGAGCTTAACCCTCAAGCTGTTGCAATGAAATTATAGGAATGGCACATTATCTAGAATTGGGTTATATGTATAGACTATAGGAGCTATAGAAATTTGTAAATTATAGGTGGTGGTCTAGTTGCTAAGTTGTGTCCGACTCTTGCAACCCCATGGACTTTAACCTGCCAAGCTCCTCTGTCCGTGGGATTCTCCAGGCAAGAATACTGGAGTAGGTTGCCATTTCCTTCTCCAGGGGATCTTCCCAACACAGGAATTGAACCCAGATCTCATGCATTGCAGGCAGATTCTTTACCAACTGAGTTATGAGGCAAATTATAGGTAGGATACACAAAGAGTCAGACATGGACTGAAGCGACTGCGTGCGTGCACACACACACACACAAACACACACAATTCTAGAAAGGAAACCAAGATTACAGATTTAGGGTGATTATGCCCTAATAGGGATCAGTTACTGACCCAACTGAAATGCATGTATGGAGTAAGTTGTAGTAGGGAGATCTGCATAAATCAGTGAGGTGAAGCTAGTTGAAGAAGGGCCTGGAAAACCACACTGAAAAAATCATGTCTGCTTCAAACCATTACACCATAATCCCTTGTAGAGAGAAATTGCATTTTGTTGCCCATTGTACGCCCAGTGCTTGGCCCTGTATCAGTGTTAAGAAATGTTTGTTAAATAAATAAATTAGTCATTGAATTGATCCAGATCAAATGGCTAGTTCTCTCTCTCTCTCTCAGTACTGAACTTGAAAACTGATGCAAATGAATAGCGTTACAACCAAACTTAAACAACACCCTCCTCCTAGGCCAGTAGACAGTCTTTCAGTCTTAGTAATAGAGATAAATTAAGGTTCTCCCCATAGTGCTACAACTATAATAGCTCTCAAGTTGTTGGAAGGATGAAGAGAAATGGTTTTAATTACATAGCATCTACATGAATATGTGTTTGGGTTTGTAACATTAACAGAAATAATTCCTCATGCTCAGGGATGAATTATTACCCATGCATATGGATGTTTGTGAGTTTTGGCTTATTTGGGAGGTATTCTTTATTTGGGAAGCTGCTGCTCCTCCACTATAAACATTGGCTCTAATGAGGCTGACAATCATTGTTATCTCATTCCTCTAGTCAGGGCCATTGTATATGATCCATACCCAGACTCAGGCATTCACAGCATATCACAGCGTAAATATTTTAGGCTTTGACGAACAAAAGGAAAATGGAACATATTATATGGGTATGTTTTTAACCATTTTAAAATGCAAAGGCCATTCCTACCTTGTGGTATGAAAAATTAAACAGTAAAACCTCAGGTGGTACACTGATATAGCCCATGGGCCATAGTTTGTTAAGCTCTGATACATTCCATCCTCCTAGCCACACAGACTGATTCAGGAGTAGATGTGTGACTAAAGCCAGACCAGTAAAAGTTCATCTCTGGGATTTTTCAGTTTAGGGCTCGAAGAATCATGGAGCTAAAAGCTATGAATCATCTTGCCTGCTCTATGTTTGTCGAGGGAAGAAAAAGGCCAAAACAGAGATAAAAGCACACGCAGAGAATTTCTGAAAGAGCATGAGAGTACAAGAGAGCTGATTATTCCACTGGAGCTCTTAGACCCATTTGTGCTGGAAGTAAGATCCATACCTGAATTTCTTATTATATAGGACAATAAATAATCTTTTAGGCTTAAACTTATCTAGTTGTATTTCTTTCATTGGTAACATATATATATATATATATATGATATTCAGGTATAATGTATATATATTTACATATGCATATACACAATTAAAACATGTTGAGGACCTAATACTTATCAAATAACATTCTAGGCACTACAAATACAAAGATGGAAAACATACTTTAAGAGTCTAAGAAATTCTGGGTTAAGACAGCCTTTTAAGCATATATTTACTTTCTTTCTTTTCCCAAATCCTTCCAAAACAGCTATAAGATTTTTTTTAAGGCATACATTTATAAGGACAGAGAATGATAGAAGAGCTAGGAAGGAATATTTGTAGCTAGTAAGCAAGTGATTGAGAAAACTTTTGGGCGGGGGTAGGAAAAGCAGTGACTCAGCAGCAGCCAATAGTGAAGAAAACTATGCATTAACCTGATCTATACCACCAAACAGAAACCCCAGAATTTTCAGAAGCTGACAACAATACCAATTACCCCTGTAAGAGGGGATAATGGTAATAATAAAAGAGGAGTAAGTTGGCAATGCAAAAGAATGCTCAAACTACTGCACAATTGCACTCATCTCACATGCTAGTAAAGTAATGTTCAAAATTCTCCAAGCCAGGCTTCAGCAATACGTGAACTGTGAACTCCCTGATGTTCAAGCTGGTTTTAGAAAAGGCAGAGGAACCAGAGATCAAATTGCCAACATCTGCTGGATCATGGAAAAAGCAAGAGAGTTCCAGAAACACATCTATTTCTGCTTTATTGACTATGCCAAAGCCTTTGACTGTGTGGATCACAATCAACTGTGGAAAATTCTGAAAGAGATGGGAATACCAGACCACCTGACCTGCCTCTTGAATAATCTGTATGCAGGTCAGGAAGCAACAGTTAGAAGTGGACATGGAACAACAGACTGGTTCCAAATAGGAAAAGCAGCACATCAAGGCTGTATATTGTCACTCTGCTCATTTAACTTANATTTCTGCTTTATTGCCTATGCCAAAGCCTTTGACTGTGTGGATCACAATAAACTGTGGGAAATTCTGAAAGAGATGGGAAGGGGGCAGGAGGAGAAGGGGACGACAGAGGATGAGATGACTGGATAGCATCACTGACTCAATGGATGTGAATTTGAGTGATCTCTGGGTGTTGGTGATGGACAGGGAGGTCTGGCATGCTGCAATTCATGTAGTCACAAAGAGTCCGTCAAGACTAAGTGACTGAACTGAATTGAACTGTACAGCTGGTGGGAAGGTTTGGGTCTTCTTCCTTAGCCACACTGCCCTGTGGGTTTCAGTTGTAGTTTTATTTCTTCCTCTGTGTGTGGGTGGTCCATTGACGCTTGCTCCTGAGACTGCCTGGGAAGTCTTGGGTTTGCCGCTCTGAGGGCCAGCTGTGGAGGTGGTGCAGCTGCTTCGGCTGCAGGGGTTCTGCCAGCACCAGGTGCTCAGGGGAGCTGGTGGCTCAGTTAGCAGGTACTATACTGCCTTAGAAGGATATGGCAAGCAGTACTGACTGGCCAGTAGGCTCCAGTATTCTTGCCTGGAGAATGCCCCTCCCTGACAGAGAAGCCTGGTAGGCCACAGTCTACAGGTCTTTGTCCTTACACAAAGACCCAGGACACTATGGGGACACTACAGAGCTGACTCTGGGCACACAGAAGCAAGATATTTTTTGCCCGTGGGCAGTTCTGCCCCAGTGAGAGTTGAGCATGAAGGCAGTGCAGCTGCTTGGCTTGTGGGGACCCTGGTGGTGCCAAGTGTCCAGGGACACCGGCTGCCTCTGCTGCAGGAGTTATGGCCCTTTCAGAGTCTTTTGTCGAGTGTCTTATAGCTGGATTAGGNGAGTCCCTTGGACTGTAAGGAGATCCAACCAGTCCGTTCTGAAGGAGATCAACCCTGGGATTTCTTTGGAAGGAATGATGCTGAAGCTGAAACTCCAGTACTTTGGCCATTCATGCGAAGAGTTGACTCACTGGAAAGGACTCTCCCAATGCTGGGAGGGATTGCGGGCAGGAGGAGAAGGGGACGACCGAAGATGAGATGGCTGGATGGCATCACGGACTCGATGGAAGTGAGTCTGAGTGAACTCTGAAAGATGGTGATGAACAGGGAGGCCTGGCGTGCTGCAATTCATGGGGTCGCAAAGAGTCAGACACGACTGAGCGACTGAACTGAACTGAGAAACAGGAAGCAGTGTAAAGAAACTTAAACCCAAAGACTCTTGTCCATAATACATATTGGGCTGAGAGCAGCTCCATGGTGATTTTCTAGAGAGTCCCGTTATTACGGTAACTTAACAGTAATAAGTGCCATGAGCAAAATTGGGGTCCCTAGTTATTTTCCTGCAGCCATCAAGAAGACAAGCTGAACCGAAACCACTGAGGAAAGTGCCCAGCATAAAGCTGCTCATCCCTAAGGATTAATATTTGTTGATCTGTTCGCAAAGGACATTCAGGCATCTGCTATGTTTTCTTCTGAAGTCCTGTCTGATTAATACCTGTTTTACTACAATAGGTTAGTTAGGTCTATTAGGTGAGAAATGGAGTATTTCCTGCCATATCAATAAACAAGGATGTCACAGCCATCAGCTATTCCCACCCTCCAAATGTGAATTTCTGAGCCCAGAGGGCTCCCAGGAAGAGCAGTGCCTGCTATCCAGCAGCCATCAGCCACTCCCCACAGTGAGCACTGAGGAGTTGGAGAGGAGGGTGGGGGTGGAGGGAAGTGTGAAAAATGCAGATACTGGCCCCAGATCGCTGAGATGCATATAAAAGGAGTGCCTTCAATGAACCCAGACTTTTGCATCTTCCCATACACAGAAAAGTGCTAAATTCCTTAACTTGAGACTTCTGGTTTTCCTTAATTAACAATAATCTTTTGATGTTCTGACTCCCTGCCCTTGCAAACTTCTATATAACCTGGGCCCTCCCTCCAGTTCTCTCAGGGTCACTTGAGATGCTGTCTCCTGGGCTTGAAGTCCTAAAATATTTTCCACCAAATAAAAACAAAGCTCTCTGAACTTCTAGGTTGTGACTATTTTTTTAAAGTCAACACAGGTTTGATTTAACAGAATTCCATTCTGCTTCCTGATATTTCAGTTCAGTTCAGTTGCTCAGTCGTGTCCAACTCTCTGCGACCCCATGAATTGCAGCACGCCAGGCCTCCCTGTTCATCACCATCTCTCGGAGTTCACTCAGACTCGTGTCCATTGAGTCCGTGATGCCATCCAGCCATCTCATCTTCGGTCGTCCCCTTCTCCTCCTGCCCCTGATCCAGTCAACTCTTCGCATAAGGTGGCCAAAGTACTGGAGTTTCAGCTTCAGGATCATTCCTTCCAAAGAAATCCCAGGGTTGATCTCCTGATATTTAGAGAATATTTATTCCAACTCTAATTTTGCAAATGAGAAAGAAAGGAATTTGGCTTGAAGGACCCAGCTAGACAGTGAATGCAACAATGGTTGAACTCAAGTTGACAAAGTCAGTTTACTCTCCCGTTTTAATCAACATAAATCCTCTCCCACCCTCCCACTCCCACCCCTCCTGTCAGGCGAGTGTGTGCTCCTCGGTTCTTTGTCTCCTCACAACAAAGATTTGGAGTGACGGACATTAAAGCCCCCTCGGCGTGTCAAAGAACCGAAGAGACAGACAGTGTTATAGCTCTCAGGCCTCGAACAGACCGTGTTATAGCTCTCAGTCAAATCAGTGTTACAGCTCAGTGTTACAGATCTATTTTATTTAGAAGATTAGCAGGAAAACGCATCTTCGAGGCATGAGGCCATGTCGATCCAAAGACGTGAAGGGAAGAGCGCTCCAGTATGTGGGAGAGAGAGAGCGAGCTTCAGCTTCTCTTTTTATGCGGTTTTTTCTTTCCCCTGGGCCTGCCCTATGCAAACTGGGCTTAGTCAGGACTGCTGTTCTAGCTGAAGTCCTCACTCTGGTCCTCGGACCTTCCTTTGACCTTCCTCTGTTCTATTTTCGCTGGCTTTTCCCTTCCTTGTCTTTTAGCCACTGCCATTTTGGACTCCTTTTCCCTATTCTAACTTCCTAACGTTCCCAAAGAAAAATGTGTTGTGTTCCTGGAACCAAGGCAGATTCAATTGCTGCTTTCAGGTCTAGTTGAGTAAGGTCCTGGTTTGGCCTACAGCAGCAAGTAGATCTATCACAGATGAAGTGGATATAAAAAGAAAAACCCTCACACCTCATAAAGCTTCAGGACAGCATCTCAGAGAGGCTGATATCCAGTGGTTTTATGAGGCCACCGATGGGGCAGGCCCTCAATCTGTTGCCAGAAGCTCATGGACCTGTCAGGGGTGGGGCAAGGTGCAGATGCTGCTCACAGTTTGTCCAGGATAAAGAAACTGATTGAGGATTAATCTAGGTGGGTGTTGTCTCCTGTGCAGCTAGAACGTTCTTTACTGCATAAACGCCTTCCTTTTATTGTTTTCCTCCTACCTTGGTAGGAAGATTCATTTCCAGAGGGTTACACGTCTGGTTTTTGTGACAGAAAAATGGGTGATTGCTCTAATTTCAGCAGAAGAAGGAGACGGGACTCCAGAGCATTCACTACAGCAAGCAGCTGGATTCCTTGCTGAGCACTTTTGCAGTCTAATTAGGGTGAGTTACACAAAATGTAATTTGGCCTGAACTGCCTTCATGCAGAGGTAACAGACTTTCTGCCTAATCTTAGCCTCCAAGATGAAACCGAACAGAAACTGGAAATTAGTGAATTTTTAAAAAGTAGCTCTAAGCCCTTCTTGAATTAACAAGAGTTGCTGCTGTTCAGTCGTTTAGTTGTGTTGTTGTATCCGCACGTTCCGGGAAACAAACTCACTCAGAAGGACGATGCAGATAGTGGAGTGCAGTTTATTACACCGGTGGGCCCAAGGCAGAGTCTCCTCTTAGCCAAGGACCCCAACCGACTTTTGTGAGAACCTTATATACCTTAAGTGTACTGCTCAAGCCCACATCCCCAGTTCCTTAAACCTAGCCTCAGTTCAGTTGCTCCATCATATCCAACTGACTGCAGCACACCAGGCCTCCCTGTCCATCACCATCCCCCGGAGTTTACCCAAACTCATGTCCATTGAGTCAGTGATGCCATCCAACCCTCTCATCCTCTGTCGTCCCCTTCTCCTCCTGCCTTCAATCTTTCCTAGCATCAGGGTCTTTTCCAATGAGTCAGCTCTTTTGCATCAGGTGGCCAAAGTGTTGGAGTTTCAGCTTCAGCATCAGTCCTTTCAATGAATATTCAGGACTGATTTCCTTTAGGATGGACTGGTTGGATCTCCTTGCAGTCCAATCAAGAGTCTTCACCAACACCACAGTTCAAAAGCATCAATTCTTCAGCCCTTAGTCTTCTTACAAAAGAGTAAGTGAATGAATAAAACTCAGTCATTAAACCTTCTGACTGAAAGCATCTCCCCTAAAGCCTTTGATGAGCCCATCCTAGTATGCTGGTGCCTTTTGTTCTGTTTGGGCAAAAGTGAATAACAAAGTGGTTAAGGGCCGTGTGTGGGGTCTGACATTTAAACAGACCTTGCAGGTGCTGAAGAATCTCTAGAAGACAATAGCATTCAGGCAGGGAGTCTTTCTCATTGTCAAAGAAATGCCATGGCAACATCTCTGTGAAGCTGTGTGTGGGCGGGTGGGATGGAGCCAAATGCAAGTTCACCCTATGTGTGCTCATGTGTTTCACATGGATCACCCTCCTTTCTAAATCCTCATGTAACTATATATAATCAGTCACATATGCTTATATCAGCTACCCCAAAGCAGCTTCTAATTGGTACTTCAAGCTCAGAACAAGGAGTGAAACCGAATAAATTTATCAGTGAGGGGGACAGAAAGTCTGCACACAGTCCTACGCTGTATGAATGAACCTAAGAAAAAAGGCACTTTTTAGCTTAGAGAGCTCTCCAGGCATGGAGGTCACATGGAGGAATCAGAACAATCACTGCTATAACAAGCTGGGACTTTGAGAGTGACTTGATTCTTTCTGCAGGTAGTTTTAACTACAGCTTCCTTGGTGACTCAGATGATTAAGAATCTGCCTGCAATGTGGGAGACCCGGGTTCGATCCCTGGATCATAAAGATTGGCAACCCACTCCGATATTCTTGCCTGGGAAATCCCATGGACAGAGGAGCCTGGCAAGCTACAGTCCATGGGATCGCAGAGTCAGGCATGATTGAGGGACTTTCACTTCACTTTTGAGAAGACTCAGAGTAAAATTTTCACAATTTGGTTGTTTCAGATGTTATTCAGTCACTCAGTCATGTCCATAGTGATTTTGGCGTCCAAGAAAATAAAGTCTGTCACTGTTTCCATTTCCCCCCCATCTATTTGCCATGAAGTGATGGGATTGGATACCATGATCTTGGAGTCCCAACACTGTCATTGAAATCAGGAAATTTATTTCCACTTCAGGATCTCTCACCGGTATCCTCGGCCTGTAGAGAATGGGCCCTACCATTACTTTTGAGGATAATGACAATACTTTCACCAACATAATTCTCAAGAGCTTGGTAAAGAAAGTGTATCATGGGTTCTCTTGAGGTACATAGAAGATGGGTGAATGGGGTGCCTGTGGTAATTCCACCTCAACATTCATATACCCCACACATTGGATCCTTTCCTCATATCCTGCCTGCTCAAAGTGTATGCGGAGCAGGAATACTGGCATCACCCAAAGCCTGTTAGAAACCAGAATCTTGGACTCTCTCCCAGACTTTACTGAGTTAGAATTTTAACAAGACCTCCATGCTATTTATGTGCACATTAAAGCTTGAGAAGCACTAACCTACAGTTATGCCAGCGAATTTCTGGCATCTCAGCATCTTGCAGTTAGGCCACCCCTGAGCCCAGGTATCAGTCACCTAATTGAAAACACAAGGAAAATCATTTCCACCTGCTCAACCTGACATATGAATTCA
Organism: Neotragus pygmaeus; assembly: GCA_006410875.1. Taxonomy (NCBI): domain Eukaryota; kingdom Metazoa; phylum Chordata; class Mammalia; order Artiodactyla; family Bovidae; genus Neotragus; species Neotragus pygmaeus. The sequence goes on from SJYV01030081.1 coordinate 11,439, forward strand.
GAGTTTGGGGTACACCCAAATACCAGTAAAATCAGCCTGATGTAACATTATGTTTCTCTCTCCTTGTCCTATTCTCCATGTTTTTAAAAATAAAAATCAGCAGTATCTTCTCCATCTTTTGGTATGTTCATCTCCTCCTGGGTTTGTCTTTGTAATTACATTCCAGGCTATGTAGTTACTGGAAACTGGGATCTAGTCAAAGCTTGGAAACAAATAGGGGTGGCAGAACTGAATCATAAGGAGAATGGGTTCCCTTAGCAAGGTACCCACTGAGAAATGGAATATTGCCTGCCGTGTTAGTAAACAAAGGATGTCACAGTCATAAGGGATTGCAGCCACCCCCTGCTGGTGAGCTGGTGGGCCCTGAGGAACTCAGGAAGGAAAAGAATACCTGTCTTTTGGCAACCAGCATGCTAGCAGACTGCCATCATTCCTCATGGTGAGCCCAGAGGAAACTCAGGATGTGAAAGCACAGGATCCTGGCCCCACATATCTGAGTTGCATATCAAAGGAGTGATTTCAGTGAACCCAGGCTGTTGCATTTTCTCCTACTTAGGAAAGTGCTAAATTCCTTAACTTGAGATGTCTGATTTTCCTTAATTAACAAGACTTTTGACATTCAGACCACCTGCCCTTTGTTGCAAAACTCCTATATATACTAGCTCCCTCCTTGCCTCCTGGAAGCAGTTCTCTCAGCATTACTTGAGATGCTGCCTCCTGGGCTTGAAGTCCTAAATATTTCTGCCAAAAAGCACATACAACTTTTAGGTTGTGAATATACTTTTAGTTGACACCACTTCAGCTATGATCTGTAGGCATCCCCAGGCAAGGAAAGGATGACCTCATCAGGAGGGAAAGGAAAGGCTCCTTCCGAGGCATTCAAAACCCTCCTGTTACATCCGTTTCACTTTACATGTCCAAATTTTTACATAAGAATGAATGAGGCTGTGAATTAAACCAGTGCAGTAATTCAGCAACCCGGAGCTATCTATGGCCATGCTCCCTGATTCCTGCCAACAAGAGATGGGAGGAGATAAGCTGTTGGGCATTGGGGATTTCATCCTTGCCCCCAAGAGGGAACCAAAGGGGAAAGACAGTTTCTGAGTTCCTCTGGAAGTCTCAGTCTAGAGGTGTTACTTGGCACTGCTGCAGTTTACCTGCTATCAGCCTGAGCGTGTAGACATCACTGAGAGTGAGAAAGAATGAGAGATGCCAGGGACCTGGGGCCTTGGAGACATTGCTGAGTCTTTGATTCCACCAACCCTGGGGGCTATTTTCCTTCCGTGTTTCCTGTTATGTGAGATGACATCTTTTATCATCTTTTTAGCCTATTGGAGTTGGGATATTTGTTACCATGGCTAGAATCTGGGTGTAGAAGGACTAGGATGTCCATTGATACCAGATCCCATGGCAAATAAGTGAGAGGCCCAGGATTTAAACTGGTCTGAAGGCAAAACCCATGCTCTAGGAATGTCCCTGCATATAGAAGGGACACTGGGATTTTTATTAGTCGTCATCTGGTAGTTCTAGGGCAGGTGATGGCAAGGGCCAGATAGTAAAGATTTTAGGCTTTGTGGGCCATATGGTCTCTGTCTCAGTTACTCAACCCTGCCATTGTAGCAAAAGTAGCTATAGACAATATGCAAATGAGTGAATATGGATGTGTGACAATAAAACTTTATTTAGGTTTGTGGATTTATGGGGTTGTATTTTGTGCATCATAGTAATAGAGTAAAAGGTTGAAAAATCTGGAATTAGCTCCTACATTTTAATTACAAGTGTCATTATATGAAATATTGACTGATCTGATTTAAACGTTGGCGGCAAAATGTGAAATTTCAACACAGCCAGATCATGTGTTGCATTTTTAAAAAGTTTTACCTACATCTTCCAGTAGCAGGATTTGGGTCACCATAATGTGAGTTGAAGGTTTCCTGGATGGTGTTACTGATTAAGAACCCGCCTCCCAATGTTCTTTGCAAGAGGTGTAAGAGACAAGGGTTCGATCCCTGTGTTGGGAAGATCCCCTGGAGGAAGGTGTGGCAACCCACTCCAGTATTCTTGCCTGGAGAATCCCAGGGACAGAGGAGCCTGGTGGGCTGCAGCCCATAGGGTTGCAAAGAGTCAGACACAACTGAAGCGACTTAGCATGCACGCACAATGTGAGTTGATTTCTAAATACAGAGTGAGTAAGAAAGTTTTGCAAGTAAAGGGTTATGACCAAGTGCCCTGATGTATTTGCAAAAGGCAGCCCTGGGAGGCTGAGAGGATGTGATTCCTGCCTGAGAGTGCCAGGAGGTAATACGGTTGACTTTCCCTCTGTTTCTGAAAGGAAAAAGTTAAAAATTATTAGCAATTCTTTGTTCTGATTTAAGAGGCGAGCCATGACTCATGAAAAAAGGACCTGTTCCCTATCAGATGACTTATAGCCTAGTTGCCTGGTCCTCACAAGAGACCCCCCAGGTAATTGTTTTCTCCTGTTAAAGATTACCTAGAGCATTATTCCTTCAGGAATTGGCTAACCGCCGCAAGGAGGTTAATCAACCTCCTCAGACTTGATGTAATTCCAGACCTGTCTCTGTAAAGGTCAAGCTATGTCCGCCAATCGGTTTGTTCAGAGTGTCTTCGCCCCTCCTATACCTGCTTGCAGCTTTAGTGTATAAAAACTGCTTTGTAACTGAAGTCGGGGTTCGTTCGCTCCTTTCGAGGAAGTTCGAACCCCGGCGCGCCGGTTCAATAAACCCTC
>SJYV01030083.1:0-12214 GCA_006410875.1 Neotragus pygmaeus
CAGAGCTGATGTCACATAGAGCATGGGATGCATAACTTTGTTTCTTTGCTCACCAACTTTAGGGAAGTCAGACATGCAATCAAGGAAATTTCCATGTGGAATGTTCTAGAACAATTCCATCTGGCACAGTCAGAGAACAGTGCTACAGAGAAGGTGCCACTGGGCTACCAAGCAGAGAAAGGGATAAGGAATATCTTGAGTAAAGACTCACAGAGGGGTAAAGGAGCATGGGAACCTGCTCAGTGTCATGCTTGAGAAAAGAGTGAGTTGTCTGGAGGCAGAGAATATGGCTAGAGATGTGGGCAAGAGCCAGGTCATAAAGGGCTGCCCTGTGTGCCAAGGCAAGGAGCTTGGCCATCATCCAATAGCCATGGGGAACCACTGAGAGCTTTCAGACACAGGAGTGACATGGTCTTTAAGAGCGCTCCCTCTGGGGCACTGTGAAGCCAGACTATCAGGGGAAAGACCAAAGGCAAGGAGGCAAGTCAGGAAGAGTTTTATTGCTATTTTTGTGTGGAACATCTGTTCTGAAAGGAACAATAGAGAGTAAGTCATGTGGCCTAATAACTTTTGACGTAGGCTTCCACGGGGGCTGTTATAGCACCTAGTGTATAACACATCAGGGAATCAGGACATAGTGCCAAGGGAGAGGCAGGCAGCACAGAACGGTAGCCTTAGAAGGAGAATGATTCGACAAAAACTCAGCCCCGCAACTTTCAATTGTGTGACACTGGGCAACTCAGTCAACTTCATGGACCCATACTTTCCTCGTGTGTAAGACGGCAATGGTAATGCCCACCTGGCCAGCTGGCTGTGAATGAGAGATGCATACAAGGCCCCTGGCAGAACTTCAGACACAGAACAGGTCCCCATTATTACAGTGGAGAAGCCTTTTGTCAAGAATGTTTTCAGAAAAGATCCATCCACCATGACAAGATGCTTCCTCTGCTAAGCAGCGGTAACCAAAGCAAACAGAGCAATGAGGATGAACCCAGAGTTATTACCTACACGAGAGGTTCAGGTGTCCCTTTGATGGAAAGCAAAAGCCAGTCCGAGTCTAACAAGCCCATACACACTGATCAGAGCTGCCTATTCTCAAAAGCCTTGGGCACATTCCCACGTAACCTAGTTTGACAAGCTGTGCTGGCCCAGTGCCCAGCGTCCAATCAGAATCTTCTAGGCCTAGAGATTATCTGACAATTTCTCTCTCTCTACAGGGACAGTTATGGTGCAGAATGGAGGCAGCAATACACATTTTAAGCACATACACATCACCCTTTCATTTCCTATCTCCTCTAAAGGCTCAATTACTTCTTCTAGATAGCAACAGTACCACCTTTGTGGCACAAAGCTCAATATAACTCTACAGTGAGCACAGCTAATTCACTGTCTGGGAATAGTTTGGGTTCTAGAACCAAGAACCATGGTTGCAGATACTCTGATATTCTCAGCTTAGACTGTGCTGAGATTCTGGCTCTAAATCACTTGCTTGGAAAGTGAGAGCACTCACGGATGAAGACAGTGCTCAATGCTAACTAATATTTCTCCTCCTATCTTCTGACTCTTATCTTCTCATTTGCAAACATTCTGGAAACTTCCTGTAACCCCATTCAGACACCAACTGTCCCCTTCCCTCTACCACTGTATGTTGCTCAGAGTATCCCACAGTTATTGCTGCTGATCATCTGCTAGTCACCGTTTAGCCTTTGGAAATCCCTTTCTGCCTTCCTTAAGAGACTGAAAGGTTCTGGACAAGTCATTAGTTATCTTTCCAAACACAAGAGGGGCTCCACTTGGCTCCGCGTCAGTATGGACCTCTTTGACCTTTCACCGCTTCTGGACAGCCACCCAGCTCTAGACTTCCCGACACTCCTCCCACTCTCCTGGCCAGCTCCAGTCCACACTGGCAGACCCTCCTTCTGTCCATTCATGGGCATGGGCGTTCTGGGGTCTTGTCCACAGGGTCCCTTCTCTTTCCATAATCCTCTTCCTAGGAGATGCCAAAGCTATCTACTCTGGTTCCAGATGCCTCCCATATCCCCAAGAATACAGAATCTTCTTAGACTCTAGCTCAATTCTCTCTTTGATGTGTCTCAGTAGCAAAGCCAGGCCCCTGGTGGAATCCCACACCTTCTCGTCCTACACTGGCTTCAAACAGCTGTCCAAATCCAACTCTGGACTTTTGTATCAAAGCCTGCTCATCTGCTGATGCTTGCTGCCTTGGCTGGTGACACCACTCATCCTCCCTGTCCAGGTAAAAAGCTAAGGCATTCGCCTCCTATTCTATTCCACATTTGCTGAGTTGGATCTGTCCCTTCCGTCCTTCCTTAATGCCCCAGTTCCTGGCCAAACTCTTATCTGGGCTTTTGTCATCCCTTTATAATCAGTCTTTCTGCTTGCTTCTCTAGCCTTTGCAGAGTCTCCTCCTCACTGCTGTCTTTATAGAGCACAGAAAATATTACCTTCAGAGGAAAACCCCTCACTGCACCCTCCTCCCCATACTGTCTCCTTAGCATGACATCCAGCACTCCTCTACAATGTAGTAAGAACATACACTCAGGGGGTCTCTCTCTTGTACTAGATCATAAATTCTTTAGTGCCTCTAATTGTTCCTCAATAGCTGCATGCCAATCAACTTGACTCATAGTAGGTGCTCAATTCACACCTGAAGAAATGAATGAATCTTCAGGCTGTCAGCACTCCCAGCTTATCCAGCCCTGCCCTCTGAAACAAAAATGCCCTTCTTGGATTATCTCAGGATGAAGAGCTCCTTCAGATCAGTTACATAAAATCACCAAAGTATCCCCCAAATTGTAAGACTGATGAATGCCCTACCTTAACTTTCCAAGCACTGAGCAGTTTCTAACTGGTTATTTATCCACATCAAGCAAAAAGTCTCCTCAATATGAATTGTGGAGAATATAGCCAATATTTTATAATAACTACAAACAGAAAGTAACCTTTAAGAATTGTATAAAAATTTTCTTTTTTGTATGACTGTATGTATTTTATTTAATATAAATTTATTTAATTGGAGGTTAATTACTTTACAACATTGTATTGGTTTTGCCATACATCAACATGAATCTGCCACAGGTGTGCACGTGTTCCCCATCCTGAACCCCCCTCCCTCCTCCCTTCCCATACCATCCCTCTGGGTCGTCCCAGTGCACCAGCCCCAAACATCCAGTATCATGCATCGAACCTAGACTGGTGATTCATTTCATATATGATATTATACATGTTTCAATGCCATTCTCCCCAATCATCTCCCCCTCTCCCTCTCCCCCAGAGTCCAAAAGACTGTACTATACATCTGTGTCTCTTTTGCTGTCTTGCATACAGGGTTATCATTACCATCTTTCTAAATTTCATATATATGCATTAGTATACTGTATTGGTGTTTTTCTTCCTGGCTTACTTCACTCTGTATAATCGGCTCCAGTTTCATTCACCTCATTAGAACTGATTCAAATGTATTGTTTTTAATGGCTGAGTAATACTCCATTGTGTGTATGTACCACAAATCAATAAAAATGTGAATTATGTTTTTTTTACTTGTATTTAACTTGTTTTATCAGAGTCCAATGAGAAAAACAAGAAATCATTCTACTTAATACAAATGAAATTCCATAAAAATAATTGATTATTTAATAACCCAGGTGATAGAAAAATGGGGACATTTAAGCAAATGATGGCATGGTGACCCAGGAAACACAAAATTGTTAACACTTCCAGGCTGGAAGAAAAAAGGGACCAGGAGTTGGTCTACTCAGTGGAAGCTGGAACCTTGGCAGAGGTGGATTTACCAGGAAGCTAGTAAAGCTTATATTTGAGGGATCTTTGCCTCCTGGGCCTCTTCTAAATCCCTGGATCTAATTTTGTACTCTTTTTCCTTTAAAGGTTCCCTCAAATTGTATAAGCTTTTTAGTCTTCACAAAAGCCATGGAGGAAATATCACCAGTGCTAGAGCTGTTGGCCAAGGCTGAGAGGAGAAGAAATACCCTGGTTTTTCCTTTCTGCCCATCTTCTGACTTCCTGCTAGTACTTCTCATTGGCCAAACTCAGCCACAAGCCAGTTGGCATGGGAGCCTGGATCAGATTTCAGCATCAGATTCCCTATAACANGGAGATCTGAGAGCAGACAAGCCAGGGATTGGCATATCAGCCCATCCCATGTTCCTTGGGTATCCAGTATTGGGACTGAGTGGAGTTGTAAGTGTTACCAGGAAAAAGTGAACTTGCTTTCCCTCTCCCAAGATATTCCACAAGGCAACAATGTCCCAGGGAATATAAGATACAACCTGTATCTTCCTCCCAGCCTTGGAGACTCTGAAACCCAATCTTGTTATTGTCCCAAAGGCAGATTTGGGGAGGATAACTCACACTAACCAAGCTTATAGAAGCCTGAAGCACAAGCCTAAAAACCAATATGCTAATTTAAAGAAGAAATATCCCTGTAATTTAATGCAGAGTGACATGTTTGTCTTGACAAAATCAGTTCATTTCATTTGCTCACTACTGTACATAATATTGACTATTAACACCATAGCAATTACTTCCAAGAAATGTGGATACAAATGAGTAATACCTAACTCTCATCCTGGAGGGGCCTAGTGATGAATTTATAGTAACACTGTAAACAGATGTATATCAAAGAGAAATTAAAATCCTTATTGAACACAGACCCATATCAAACTAGTTAACATGATTTGAACCTTTGTGACATCAGGCTCTGACAGATACACATGTTGGTGTCAACCATGGAGACAGTTCTGACAAGAAGATTGTAAATAGTAGTTGTTTGCCTGTCAGAGCACAGAATCTCCTGGAGAGAGCTCAAGTTTACCTCCCTGACTCAGTTTTTCTATGCCCCTTACTGACCACCACCTCTTCTGATGGGTACATACATGAAATGCCATTCATTTGGTTACAGCCAAGTTCAACAGTCCTGAAAATCATTCACTCACATGAGGTCAGGCTCCTAAACCATTCTTGATCTTTGAGAATCTCATAAGAGCTTCAGACTCTTTGAAACCCATATATACACACATTTTATTTACACATTCAGGGGGTTCTTAGACTTCATTGCCTCCAGTTCTTTCTCTCGAGCAGAGTTTCTCAATCTCAGCAATACTGGCATTTTGGATTGAGTAATTCTTTGTTGTTGGGCTCTGTCTTGGTTGGCAAGAGAAGCAAGCATTCTAGAATGTTTAGTAGCATGCCTAGCCTCTATACTTCAGGTACTAACAGCCTACCCTCAACCAGTTGTGAAAATGTTCCCAGACATTGTTCAGTGTTCCCTGGAGGAAAAAACTGCCCCAGCTGAGAACTACTTTCCTAGAGAGACATTGAAGTCTCTGCTCTTACTCCAGGAGTGATACATGGAGCATCCAGCTATAGGAGTAGCCAGGTGCTGTGCACCTCTCCTGCCTAGACTTTTGGCTAATGATCAGTTCAGCAGATGAGTTTGCTTTAAAAAGGAGAACACCGAAAAGTTTTGCACTCTAGTTCCACAAATGTGTAAAATAAGTATCTCCACATGGATCAGGGTTGGGAGAGAACCTGAAAATGTTTGTTCAGGCTATTGGTCAGGATGGAGGAATTTTAAGCTTGTTTGTTTGTTTCCATTATTGGGGAGAAGAAAACCATCACCACTAGTGCGCATGTGTTTACAGAATATTACATGACTATATCTGTTAGCTAACTAACCTGGAGTCCACCTAAAGCTGCTTGTGACCGTTAACCATCAGGAGGAGCTCCACATGATTCTGGAATAGCTGGCTTTACTGTCAGTCTCTCCTTAAGTACAGAGACCTGAAGCCCATGCCAGTTCTCAAGGGCATCTGTAGGCCTTAAAAGAAAGCAAAGGCATTGTTCCCTGACACCTCCCTGCAAGATGCGTAATGAGGATTTGCTGTGGGCCAGGCACTATGCTTTATGCACGTCAAATCACTTAAGCCTCACAACAAGCTGGAAAAGTCAGTATTATTGTCCCTACTTTAGAGAAAAGCACTGAGTCTCAAAGAAGTCTCATAGGTTTCTTAGAGTCACACAGCCAGTAAGTGACAGACTGGAATTAAAACACAGTTCCTGTCACTGTCATGATTCTGGATCAGCTGCAAATTTTAGCTAAGGCTGTTTAGAACAGGAAGAAGTCGTCTCCGTGACGCCTGTGAAAATCAAGGCAAACAACTCAACTCGTTCATTTGGATGGGGAAACTGCCAAAACAGATTTTTTATATCAAACCAATGTAACTGCTGATGGGCATAATGTTTTTAAAGAGATATCTATGAATACATTGAGAGCAGTATCTGGCTGTCACCTTCACACTCCCAAAGTCTAGGCAGAAGCCCAAGGATTCTGACGCGGAGGGCTTTTCTACCCATTTCCTCATAAGCAACTACAAGCTGCTGGCTCCGAGCAGGAAAACATTCACTAGCCTTTAGCTACCAATTCAAACCCAGGACCTCTCCATCCTGCCCACACAACTCCAGAGGAAGTCTGGGACAGGGATGAAGAGACCAGATTGATGGGACTAGTCCAAAACACAAATAATGTATTTCCTCCCAAATATGAAAACAACACTTGAAGCCAGAGTGTAATAATAGGTTTTCCCAGGATGGTTGATTTCATAGAGTGTTACAAGTGTCCTCTGATTATACTTCTAAGAATATCGAGTCTGGATTTCTTCCTTCCTTTCCCTCTTCTCTTACTTTCCCTTCCTTCCTTCTTTCTCCTTCCAGTAGTCATCTCCTGACCTCCTCCTCTGTACCAACCCCTATGCTGGGACCTGGGTAGACTGCGATGAACAGATCCCAGGCCTTGTCTTGTCTTGAAGCTTAGTGAGAGAGACTGGCAAACAATATCAAGGGAATAAAACAGGTACTGGAACAAATGGAGTTGAGCTACTGCCTCCTCAGAAAGCTGAAAACATTCAACACAGTGCAAGAAAATCATGTATTCACTTGAAATACTGCAGGTCAATGTCAAAAGAGGCACCTCAGAAGGTACAACATTTGTATATAACATTGTAAACCTGGGTCTCATAAGTTGTTAGGAAAGCATGACTTTGAATGGATCCTTGGATTCTATGATGTGAAATTCTAATAAAAAGAGATGAGAACACAGCTATTTTCCCCCTTAAACAGCAGGGTGGGTAGGAATAATGAATATGGTTAATGAGTTCTGCTTTTCTTATTCTTTAAATTCATTAATATTTATTGTGCTTTAGTTTTCAAATTACTTCTGCTTAATTCTGAAGTAATTTGAAGAATTACTTCAAATTAATTCTGAAAAATTATGTTAATTTTGCCTTAAAATAGTCCTATGAGGTAAATTAGAGAAGGACATGGCAACCTACTTCAGTATTCGTGCCTGAAGAATCCCATGGATAGAGGAATGTGGTGGTCTACAGTACACGGGGTCACAGAGTCAGACATGTAAATATTATTATCTCCATCGTACTGTTGAGAAAATGAGGCTCAGAGAAGTCAGTGGCTCTCTCAAGCACTCACAGCTAGCTGAGAGAAGAATGGGCTTTCAAATTCACCTCCATCTGCCTGTATAGCCCAGGTCCTGAAAGGCCCCCATGCATGCCATGAGCCCTGGGAAACGAGTCATGTCATTCAACTGCAGTCTCACCGGCATCACACATGGAACAGGAGGTGTGTTCAAGAGGCTCTGGGGTATTGAGAAGAGAGCTAAGTGGGTTTTAATGGAAAAGATTGTTCTACTTATAGCGGCTCCAAAAAAAAGTGATTCACTCTTCAGGCCTGACATGTTTTAAGAGACAGACATGCCTGTAAATTTGGCCAGACTCGTGGGTGCCAGATGATAATTGACAAAGACCCTAGGGCTTGGCGATCAAGCCAGGACTTCCTCGTGTTCCTCACTGAGCTCTCCAGGGTCCAAGCATGGTGCATAATTAAGTCAGATGGTTGCAGAGGGGAAGAGATAGGTTATTTTCTCTATGGAGAGGTTTTCTTCTTGGCGAGATGCAGAATGACACACTTCAGGCAGCAGGAAGATGATTTCCATAAAAGTCGGTGGGGAGGGAGGGAAATCATGAAGTTACTGAAAGACAAACAAAGCCTAAATACCATAAACAGAGTATGGAGTTCCCAACCAGAGGCACAATTATCTCTTACCTCAAACTTGGACAGGACTCAAGCAGGCATTTATAAGAGATTTTCTCATGCACATGAGTAATTCCCCCACTCATTAAAATGTTATAGATGAGCCTCACTTGGAAAACAGCAAAGTGTGAATTCCAATGCAAGACACAGAGGAGGCAAAAGGGGACCTGAGGAAGTCCTAGCAGAAAGTTTTAAGGCAGCCCAACAATCTTCTAAAAAGCAAAACAGTGGACAGAGTGAGAAGAAAAACACAAAGAAGAAGATGGATTGTCCATAAGAACACCACTGTTACACATGCACAGATGCCTTCCATTTTACTAACTTCCACTTAATGAAAGCACAAGTTCATAAATAAACATGGGATCATCCATCCGTTACAATGAGGGAAAATGCCTTTTTTAATCTCATGTACGGTTTAACCACTTGGGACTTTTCCTTCTTGGACCAAAGTCAGTACCTGTTAAAAACAAAGAACTGATGGGATTGATAACAATGTAATTTAATGAAGGTGTGATTCACATGGGATTTCATGGCATGACAGAGAACCACACTGAAATCCTTAACCCATCAGTTTTGGGGCACCATCTTTCTATCATGAATGTTTTCATGATATTGTGAGGCTGCAGAGCCAGCCAAAAAGAGCACAGATATGAATGTCAAATCTTACAAGGTCTAGTCCAGTACCTCAATAGATCATATGTGAGCTGACCCTGAGTCAGATTTAAATGTTTATATACTGTCCTGAAAGCACTGTGAATTGGCCGATACAACACAAAGACTTGAGGTCGGGAAAGAATTTTCCCTGGAAAATTTTAGGCATGTGACAGATTCAGACTGACTTTATCCTTAAAGGGCTGAATAAGGTTATTTATTACAGGACAGTAACATGTCTCCATGGGTTTTGATGAGAGAAGGGACATCCATTCCTTCTCCTTATATAAAGCCTTCTTATATAGCCATTTTATATAAAAGACTGATTGCTATGAATTGTCATAGTATACTACAACAACCCTTCAAATATGATAGTACTCACACAAGTGATGAACATCTTTCTAGATCACAGGTATTCTCTTATTTGTTTTCCATAATGTTTTTTTCTGAATATAAAGTAATATATTTCCATCACAGTATTTGGAAAGTATGAAAAAACCAATAAGAAAACAAAAATTACTTTCAACAGCAGCAGAGATAACCTTTTTAATAATTGGGTATGTTTTCTTCCTATATATATTCCCCAGTATATATGTTGGGACTGTATGACATCAATCTGCACATATCATTTTATACCGTTTTTTCTCCTTTATGTACTGAGTATTATCCTATGACATTAAATGTTTTAATAACACGGTTTTATTGGCTAAATATTATACCTTTTGATATAAATAGATCATAACTAATTTAACCAATTCTCCATCAATGGAAACTTGGTTTGTGTCCATTTTTTGGATAAGTATAAGTAACAAAACTTTTTAGATATCATACTTAAACATGGTTACACTTCTGTATTGACCAGATTCAAACAAGAAGGCAGAAGCACATGGAGTTTCATGAAAAGAATATTTACACAGGTATTTTTGGGTTTCAAGGAAACCAACAATGATAATGAGCCAGAGAGGCATGGACCCAGAAGAAGCAGAGAATCCACCGCTAGCTGGGCCTGAAGGAGAAAAAGGGGTGAGTGGCGGCTAGGACCCAGTGAGGGCTACAGCAGGAGGGGAGGAAACGTGATGGGGGGTGTGGCCTTGGGTGAGGAAGGCAGCCACTTCCAGTCCATGGCCCAGCAGGGAAGCAGCAAAAGAAAATACTATTCCACCCTCTCTTTCCACCTGTTCTCTGACTTGTCATGGCTCCCCAGTGAAGAATCCAGCAAACAGAGAGAGAGGAAGGAGGCTGGGTTGATGCAGTTCATTGAGTTCAGCCTCCCTGGGCACACAGCAGAATGGAGAAGGTGTCTGACATATCTAGGGAGACAGAGAATAGCCAGCTCAACACCTCTGCTTATGCCCTAAGTTAGAGCCACAAACACTGTCAAGATTTAAAACATACACCACGTGGCCGGTTCCTCTGAAGCTGTATTACCGAGTTCCAGATGGATACATAACAGCCCAGCTGGTCTTAAGTCCATTTGTGCCAAGTCTAGAACTGGGTCAACTCCTCCTCCAAGCCTTACTCTGCTGCAGCCACCGAGGAGACTCGTACTGAGACAGTGCTTACTGGAGGAGCCAGTACATTAGCACACTCAGGAAATTCTGGAATTAGGCTTGCCGCATGAGCCAATTATATAATGCATCTACAGGGTGATCCCTATCTCAATTATTACACAACTTTTAATCAATATGGCTTTCTTGCCTGGGTCCCAATTTTTTGTTCATATTAGATGTTATAGGATAGAGTCCTACTCTCAACAGTAGCTAGTGGTCTGTGGCCTTGACACCTTAATTTAAGCCAGCATCGTCTTCCTGGAAGCTGGTCCCTGCTTCCTTTCCAAGCAGTTGGCTGATGCCCTGCCCCAGTATCAGAAGACCTTCTATAACCACAACTGTATCCACGAACTGAAAAACCACTACCTGCTAGAAATACTTACTGTCAGGCACTGCTACCAGGTTCAATACCTCTGGCTGTCAAGTCCAGCCTAGATGGAAGTAAATTTGAAGCATTTTTAGATACTGTGTTTGGGGTCAGTCCTTCAGTCCTGTGATTCTTGCCATAGCTTAGTAGAGCCTAAATCTTCTACCCACTGAGGTTCCAGTATGTCTTGTGCTTGATTGTGCAATAACTGGTTAAGCACTAACTAAGATTTACTAACTGTGAGAAAACACAATAAAAATTTAGGTAATTTGGCTGCTGTCTTTTGATGATGACATCACCTTCTTTCCATGCCCTCTGACCCTCATGTCCAACACACGGGCTTTGAATGTTCTGCTTAGGACCTGGCAACTAATTTGGAAAATCATCTTCTCACAGAGAAAGACTTCATTTTTCCTGTCTGATCTGTAGCTATGAACTCTTTTGCTGGGTCCCTGGCCATGAAATATGCCTCCTATATTATTGTGGGAAGATCTGCCTCATTGGGGTCTGTGTCCTGATTGCCTTTGAAGTCAGCAACATCAGAAGTTAATTCCAAGCAGGTCCTCTAGATCCTGTGCATGGTTTTGTGTTTTAAAGGTCAATTTAAGCTCTTGCAGCCTGATAGGCATTGTCTTGTGTGCTTCTATTTCTTTGTCTCTTTATTTCCAACAGCACAAGCCTAAGTCTTGTCTTTGTTTTGTCAGGTGGGTCCCATTAAAATCTTGTATTAAACTTTGCCTCTTTTGAAGTCCCAGACCTCATCCATCTGTTTTTTTTTTTTTTCTAATTACTTTGTTTAGAATTTTTTCAAAGTTAATGGAAATAGAATATCTCTGAGGGATAGAGAGTCTGGTTAATTGATCCTTCAGTTATNTTTTTTTTTTTTTTCTAATTACTTTGTTTAGAATTTTTTCAAAGTTAATGGAAATAGAATATCTCTGAGGGATAGAGAGTCTGGTTAATTGATCCTTCAGTTATTGAAGGTTATTGTTGACCAATATTTTTAGAATTTTATATTTCATTTTATCTCACTTCAAATATTCCTCCTGTTTGTTTCAGCTACCCATCCTCCACTGAGCAAACTTTTCCCTTTCTTAAATCTCATTTTAGTCGCTTCTACTCCTCAAATTGAAATTGGATGTCCAGAAATTAGACTCCAGGGAGCCTGCCTGAGGAAGGCAAACTATAAAAGAGATGCAGAGAGGGAAGAACCCTGGACAGAATATATGCCCAAATCTATGAAACAAACCTGATAATCACGGACCACATATAAGCATCAAATCTAAAAGTATACAAGTAAGATCATAATGAAAAGCGAGAGTTTAAGGCTAAAGAGCACTGGATCATACAGAAGGCCAACTGGAAATAAACAGAGCAGATTCCAGAATGCTGCTCCCACACCAATAGGTGTTTGACCATCCTTACCAAGAGGCTTCTCAAAAGTTCAGTTCAGTTCAGTCGCTCAGTCGTGTCCGACTCTTTGCGACCCCATGAATTGCAGCACGCC
>SJYV01030084.1:0-10227 GCA_006410875.1 Neotragus pygmaeus
TGGGAAGATCCTCTGGAGAAGGAAATGGCAACCCACTCCAGTATTCTTGCCTGGAAAATCCCATGGATGCATGAGCGTGGTAGGCTACAGTCCATGGGCTTGCCAAGAGTCAGACACAACTGAGTGACTTCTCTTTCACTTCTTTCTGGCCCCTACTTTTGGGGCAGGAGAGAGCTCTCTGCATGAGACACACCACTGTCTTGTGACTAACCCTAAATCAGGCACTCCCATGTTCTACGCATCTCCAGCCTTAGCACACCTTTCAGATCCTTCGATCACACAATACCTTGCCTAACCTGTTGTTTCTTTCCATAGATCAAGTAAGTAGAAGTGAAGAATAAGTAACAGATGACCAGATCTCTTCCCCAGCTTCCCCTCTAGTAATCTCCCAAATAAACTGTGTGAACAAGCTGTGAGAACAAGAGGGCAGCTACAAGGCTGCAGGACAAGCCTGCACACGGGAGGCGGCAACAACTCTGACCCCCACCTCAATGATGAACTGAGATTCCATCCCCTTTTCTCCTCAAAACCTTTCATGGTAAAGCAGAATCTTGGGAGGTGGTTGTGGCGGACACTGAGTTCACCATCTCCCCCAGACTACCGGCATTCTGATTAAAACCAGCTTTGCTTTCTACTAACATTTGCCTCTCTTGGGTATTTATTTTTGAGTAGCAAGCAGCCAGATCTGATTCTGTAACACTACTGGACAAGATGATATAAAACCAATATCTGTCGCTGGAGTTAAAGTCTAGGACAAACACTGTGTGTACCACTGTCAAAGGGGTACCCTGAATTCAGAGTCCTCTTTGATCCAGCACCACCCCACCACTGAAGCCTCATCTCTCACTTTCTTCCTCACACACTATGCTCTCGTCCTCAACAAAGCAGCTCCCTGCACGCTGGGCACACCGTGCTGTTTATGCTCCGGGCTGTGGCTGAACTCTTCGCTCAGCCTAGAAGGTCCCTCTTCATGCCTGCCTCCTGCTACTACTTTGCCAGTAGTAACTTCATCTAGTGAAACTTCATCTTCAGCATTCCTGACCCCTCTCTGAGAGGGACCAGCCTCAAGACACGCTTCCCCAGATGGTCCTTAACAAACACAGGCTGTCTTTTACACTGAGACACCTCCATTTCCTCTGAAAGATTTCAAAGTCTAAATATTTCTATATGATTTCTACATTTGAAGCTCCATTTAATAAACTCAATAAAGCTCAAGGAAGTCTTCCATCAATATTAGCTAAATCATATCATTAGATACCAAAGGTAAGCTAAGCTTCACCCTAATATGTTATGACATTAAAAGTCCTTAGTGGATTGTTGGCATCATAATTCAGAATCATCCTCATTACAGCAGGGGAGAAAAGAAAATCTGCCTGGTTACAGCATGGTCCATCAAAACAAGACTTCTCCCTCAAGACATTGACTATTTATCACCTCCACTACGACATCCCCAGAGTGTCCATCTAACGATGCCTTCCCCTGCACTCTCAGAGCACTTTGTAACAACCTCAACATCCACTTGTTCACGTTCCCTACACTGAAGGGTGCATTTAGCTCATCCAAGGGGTTCTAGGACAACTATAAGTTCAAGTCCCCCTGATCTATCAGCAGAGATCGATACAAATATCAACCACTGGATCACAAACTGGTGAAGAGCAGGAAACTGAAGTCCAACAGTGAGAATGTCAGCTTCACTCCTTAGCCAACTGTCACTCTAAGCCTCCATCTCCTCTCCTCTAAAAGGGAAGTAAGAGGACTTCACCAGCGGTCCAGTGGTTGGGACTCTGTGCTTCCATGGTGCGAGTCCTGGGTTTGATCCCTGGTCAGGGAACTAGGATCCCATTATATGTTATATGTTATATGTTATATGTTATATGGAATGCCCTAAATAAATTAAATAAGAGTAAGACTCTTTATTCAGAAAACTAAGATCATGGCATCCAGTATCACTTCATGGCAAATAGATGGGGAAACAATGGGAACAGTGAGAGACTTTATTTTGGGGGGCTCCAAAATCACTGCAGATGGTGACTACAGCCATGAAATTAAAAGATGCTTGCTCCTCGGAAGAAAAATTATGACCAACCTAAATAGCATATTAAAAAGCAGAGACATTACTTTGCCAACAAAGGTCCATCTCATCAAAACTATGGTTTTTCCAGTGGTCATGTATGGATATGAGAGCTGGACTATAAGGAAGGCTGAGCACCGAAGAATTGATGCTTTTGAAGTGTAGTGTTGGAGAAGCCTCTTGAGAGTCCCTTGGACTGCAAGNGGAACAGTGAGAGACTTTATTTTGGGGGGCTCCAAAATCACTGCAGATGGTGACTACAGCCATGAAATTAAAAGATGCTTGCTCCTCGGAAGAAAAATTATGACCAACCTAAATAGCATATTAAAAAGCAGAGACATTACTTTGCCAACAAAGGTCCATCTCATCAAAACTATGGTTTTTCCAGTGGTCATGTATGGATATGAGAGCTGGACTATAAGGAAGGCTGAGCACCGAAGAATTGATGCTTTTGAAGTGTAGTGTTGGAGAAGCCTCTTGAGAGTCCCTTGGACTGCAAGGAGATCCAACCAGTCCACCCTAAGGGAAATCAGTCCTGAATATTGATTGGAAGGACTGATGTTGAAGCTGAAAGTCCAATACTGTGGGCACCTGATGCGAAGAACTTGTTGGGAAAGACCCTGATGCTGGGAAAGACTGAAGGCAGGAGGAGAAGGGGATAACAGAGGACAAGATAGTTTGATGGCATCACCGACTCTATGGACATAAGTGTGAGTGAACTCCAGGAATTGGTGAGGCACAGGGAAGCCTGGAGTGTGACAGTCCATGGGGTCGCAAAGAGTCGGACACGACTGAGTGACTGAACTGAACTGAAGACTCCTTCATTGAGTTGTGAGGGTCAAATAAAATTAGATGATGAGCATAAATCAGTTAGACCAATACAGACTTGGCACATAGTAAGTGCCCAAGAAACAGCAGCTATTGTGTAGTTTTTATTGTCATCACAAGACAAAAGAGGTGGCTGCAACCGAGCAAAGGCAGCAAGATCTCATTTTCCTTTGCTCACCTTGCCTCTCTAAAGTGCAGCAAGTATTGATTCAAGTCCGGAGGGGTGGTAAAGGACTCAGAGAAAGCAAGGCTGTGAGACAGAAGGGGAGCCAAGGTCGCCAGAAGATCGATGTTCAAAGACATTCCAAGATTGAGGAAAACAGGGGAGAAGCAGGTAAAGCCTGGAAGATAAGTGAGGAAACTTTCCCGTCTGACAGGAAAATTTCCAAATGGTCTGAGGTGACTTCAAATGCTAGTCAGGAGCCAGGGTGGCTACAGACAAACAGGAGAGTTTTAAAACTGATTTTCAAAATTCAGATTCAGATAGACTGTGATAAAACCTGAGAATACGTATTTTCAACAAGCAACCTAGGTGATTTTTGTAAAAATTTTATTATAGTTGATTTACAATGTTATGTTATGTTAATTTCAAGTATACAGCAAAGTGATTCAGCTATATATGATTATTCTCTTTCAGATTCTTTTCCATTAGAGGTCATTACAAGATATGGAGTATACAGTTCCCTGTGCTATACAGTAGGTCCTGTGGGTTATCTATTTTACATATAGGAATGTGTATATATTAATCCCAAACTCTTAATTTATTCCTCCTCCCCCTTTCCCCTTTGATAACCATAAATTTGTTTTCTATGTCTGTAAGTCACCTTCTGTTTTGGAAATGAGTTCGCTTGTATCATTTTTTTCAGATTCCACATAAGCAATATCCTATGATATTTGTCTTTCTCTTTCTGGCTTTCTTCACTTGCTATGATAGTCTCTAGGCCCATTCACATTGCTACAGATGGCAATATTTCATTATTTCATTCTTTTTTATGTCTGAGTAACATTCTGTTGTGGGGCTTCTCTGGTTGGCTCAGTGGGAAAGAATCCGCCTGAGGATAAGGGTTCTGCAGGAGATGGGGGTTCAATCCCTGGGTTAGGAAGATCCCTTGGAGAAGGAAATAGCAACCCAAGAATACTGGGTTCTTGCGTGGGAAATTCCCTGGACAGAGGAGCCTGGTTGGCTACAGTCCAGAGTCCCAGAGAGTCTGATGCAATTTAGCAACTAAACAACAACAACACAATATTCCATTGTATATATAGACCACCGGAGAAGGCAATGGCATCCCAGTACTCCAGTACTCTTGCCTGGAAACTCCCATGGATGGAGGAGCCTGGTAGGCTGCAGTCCATGGGGTTGCTGAGTTAGACACGACTGAGCAACTTCAATTTCACTTTTCACTTTCATGCATTGGAGAAGGAAATGGCAACCCACTCCAGTGTTCTTGCCTGGAGAATCCCAGGGATGACGGAACCCAGTGGGCTGCCGTCTGTGGGGTTGCACAGAGTTGGACACAACTGAAGCGACTTAGCAGCAGCAGCATATAGACCACATCTTCTTTTCCATTCATCTGGCAATGACATTTAGAACAAGCAGCCTAGGTGATTTTCATGTGAAGTTAGGTGATACCCTGAATTGAGAAGCAGCATGAGCCCTCAGCATGGCCATTCTGGCCTTTAGAACTGACTCTGGGTAGGATCTCTTCTGCAGCTGGGGCCTCTCACTTTAGCCAAGGCTCCATAAGGGACTGAGTGTGAATGAGCATCAGGTGGTTCAAATCGGTAACCACAAGAATAAAGATGAGCTTCCCAATAGCAATATTTCCAAAAGCTAAGCATCTTTGTGGGGTTAGATCTGATTTTATATCAAGCGTCCCCAACCCCCAGGATCTAATGCCTGATGATCTGAAGGTGGAGCTAATGTAATAATAACAGAAATAAAGTCCACAATAAATGTAATGTGCTTGAATCACCCTGAATCCATTCTCCTAACCCCAGGCTGTAGAAAAATTGGAAAAAATTGTCTTCCATGAAACTGGTGCCAAAAAGGTTGAGAATGCTGTTTTAGATCATTTCCGAGGCTAACAACAATGACAGAAATAATAATAGCGATACTAGTGCCCAAGTGCCAACGATGTGCCAGGCAGTGCACTAGTCTACAGGCTATCTAATACAATCTCCCCCACATCCTGCAAGATACACACTGCCCTCATTAAATGTAAGAAATCAAGGTTCAGAGAGGATACTTAACGTGAGAGTAAAAGACAGGACCAAGCAGGCAGCTGGTTAGTCTGTGATGAAAGGTGCTGCTGTTTGACTGGACGATTCTCTCGGACATCTCATGTGTGCATGCTCAGTCAGTCCTGTCTAACTCTCTGTAACCCATGGACTGTAGGTTGCCAGGCTCCTTTGTCCTTGGCATTCTCCAGGCAAAACTACTGGTGTAGGTTGCTACTTCCTGTTCCAGGAGATCTTTCCCACCCAGGGACTGAATCCACATCTCCTACGTCTTCTGCCTTGGCAGATGGATTCTTTACCACTGAGCCACCTGGGATCCCTGCCAATCTCAAGCTATCCCTTTTTTGCAGACCTGGCTCAAAACTGTCCACCTGAAGAAATTATATTTTTTCTAAAATTCCCAAAGCACTAAACACAGAGCTCTATTTCTGGTGCTATTCAATCGATAACCAGTGAATAAATAGAAGTGAGGTAATACATTTCTGTCATACCTTTTCCCAAAGAGCACATTTATATTTACTATCTCATCTGTTCTAGTAGTTGCTTAAAAAAAAAAAAAACACTTTTATTGGATTGAGACTTAAATAAGGGGTTCTGTAAAACATTTAAAATGACATCTTTTACAAGGTCCCATTCTTTCCTCTAAGTGTTACCATACTGTTAGTTGCTTTCTCTATTCAAATAGAATCTTTTCATTTTTACAAATCCATTTCAAAGAAATCTGGTTATATAAAAATGTAACTAAAAAAGGAATTCTCCTCCATTGTTTAGCATTCGTTATCTTCTATTTTTTTGTTATGCTTCCCTTTAATGTGGTTTCAGCCCTCTTTCCTAAACAGCCCCAAGTGACCTGTCAATCTGTTTACAACACGCTCAGATCTACACTCACTATTTGCACTGCTTTCACGGGGCCATCTTTGGACCACTGGAACCACCCATGTCTCTGAGGTAGGTCATACTTTCAAAAGCTCCAGGCTGGGCCCCCGCCCCTCATGGCTGGGATCTGACCACGGAGCACACATTCTTCTTCCCTGCCCCTCGAAGTTCATGAGAGACCAGGCCCCCACCACTACCCTCACAACTGTAATGATTGCAAACTCATGCAACATTTTAAGTTAACTGGGTTTGACCATAATTAATCTTGTAAGAAAATGATATGACTATATCAAAAAGATACTTCGTATCTTTTGTATGGGCATAGATGTTTTGTATCTTTTGTATGGGCATAGAATAGGGGAGAAATGTAAACAAGGAAGAGACCATATCAGCACAGGAAGGATCTCCGTGGAGAAGGTGATATCTCTGCAGGGTCTTAAAGAATGGGCCTCATGTGTAAAATAGGTATCTAGTGAGAACCTGCTATAAAACACAGGGAGCTCAGCTCAGTGCTCTGTGGTGACCTAGATGGGCGGAACTGGGTAGGGGGAGGCCCCAGCTGAAGGGGAAATATGTATACTTACACCCGATTCAACAGTTAGCACTGGACATGGAACAAAAGACTGGTTCCACATAGGAAAAGGAGTACATCAAGGCTATGTATTGTCACCTTGCTTATTTAACTTGTATACAGAGTATATCATGAGAAATGCTGGGCTGGATGAAACACAAGATGGAATCAAGATTGCCGGGAGAAATATCAATAACCTCAGATATGCAGATGACACCACCCTTATAACAGAGAGCAAGTGGAACTAAAGAGCCTTTTGACAAAAGTGAAAGAGGAGAGTGAAAAAACTGGCTTAAAATTCAACTAAGATCAACTCAACTAAGATCTCTAAGATCTCAGAAAACTAAGATCATAGCATCTGGTCCCAACATTTCATGGCAAATAGATGGGGAAACAATGGAAACAGTAAAAGACTTTACCTTTTGGGCTCCAAAATCACTGCAGATGGTGACTGCAGCCATGAAATTAGAAGATGCTTGCTCCTTGGAAGAAAAGTTATGACCAACCTAGACAGCATATTAAAAAGCAGAGACATTACTTTGCCAACAAAGGTCCATCTAGTCAAGGCTATGGTTTTTCCAGTAGTCATGTATGGATATGAGAGTTGGACTATAAAGAAAGCTGAGTGCCAAAGAATTGATGCTTTTAAACTGTGGTGTTGGAGGAGGCTCTTGAGAGTCCCTTGGACTGCAAGGAGACCCAACCAGTCCATCCTAAAGGAAATCAGTCCTGAAAATTCATTGGAAGGACTGATGTTGAGGCTGAAATTCCAATATTTTGACCATCTGATGTGAGAATGGACTCACTGGAAAAGACCCTGATGCTGGGAAAGATTGAAGGTAGGAAGAGAAGGGGACGACAGAGAATGAGATGGTTGGATGGCCTCACCGACTCAATGAACATGAGTTTGAGTAAACTCCGGGAGTTGGTGGTGGACAGGGAGGCCTGGTGTGCTACAGTCCATAGGGTCGCAAAGAGTCAGGTATGACTGAGCAACTGAACTGAACTGAACTGAACAGCTGATTCACGTTGTTGTACAGCAGAAACCAACAAAATATTGTAAAATACTTATCCTCCGATTAAAATAAATTTTATAAAAGGGATGGGCTCCTTTCCAAGGTCTTGCTAAGGAAAAGCCCAAGGATCAACAAAAGAAGAAGAAACCCATAGCATGAAGTCAGTGGATCTGTCTAGCCAGACACATAAAATAAACCACTTAGAAATAATGTGGCAGGTCCAGGGAAGTCTAAATTCTTATTTTTTTATAATCAAATTGCTTCACAATCTGGCTTCTACCTAACATATCAATGTTATACCCTAGCAGATGCATAGCAGACTGGTTGAAAGTGTATTCTAGACTCATACAGGCCAGTATTCCAATTCCACTCTAAGTTTCAGCACTGCTTTGGACAGATGACCAAACTCCCCATGCCCTACTTTCCTCATATATAAGATGGGGTGCTGATGTGCCAAGTTCATATGATTCTTATGAGAAGGTGTCTCACTTACTAAACATTTATTAAATTCTCAAAATATATTTCTTACTATAGTCAGGACTGCTAACTGTCTACTCAGTACGTATTTCCCCTTTCTGTCACTAGGGACTCTCTATTTTATTGACGCACAATGTTACCAAGCTAAAAATTACACTTCTTTCATTCCTTTATAGAGAGGGATAAAAATATAACACAATTCTAACCAATGAGATATAAGCAGAAGTCACTGAATAGACTTCCAAAAATCTTCTTAAAGGGGAACAGGTTCCTTTTTCCTTTTTGTTACATGACTGTCCATGATGGCTAGAGCTATAGCAGCCATCTTGTAATCATGTGGGAAGACCAAGAGAATCATAGAAGTTTCAGCCCAGACAAAGTTACGTCACTAAATCAATATTAGCAATTGTCCACCAATATATTTGTAATGGTGAGAGAAAAAAATAAAGCCCTATTTCCAGACCTGTTGTTTGAATTTTCTATCACTGTTAGCCAAATTAAATATATGTGCATGTATATATTAATTTAAAGCATGTTCTAAGAAAAAGAAACTGAATGTAGTACTATAGACATGCTTCCTGCACTTAAAATACATACAACTACCTAATACATACAGGTCCAAAATGACTTACCCAAACACTCAGATGGGTTTCAGAATTTAGATAGGTAATAGAGTCCATATACTATATATGATGGGAATACCAGACCACTTAACCTGCCTCTTGAGAAATCTGTATGCAGGTCAGGAAGCAACAGTTAGAACTGGACATGGAACAACAGACTGGTTCCAAATAGGAAAAGGAGTATNTGTGTGTGTACGTGTGAGTATGTATGTGTGTGTGCAGTAAAAGAATAGAGGCTTGGATATGGAACAAGTTCAGATTAATGTGTACTTTGTATAAGGAAGAGAAAAGATTAAGGGAGGCGTAAAGAAGAGGGCTTTCCATGTATCTTATCTATAATTTTATTTTAAAAAATAAAATGTAAGCAAATGTAAGACCATGTTATCATGTATTAAACATGAGTGATAAGTTTATAGGATTTTTATTTTATTATTTGAAATTTTTTCCATATTTGAAACATTCCCTAATTTTAAAAATAATGCATATAACCATACATAATATATAAAAAATTCACAGAAACTATTAATAAGAAAACAACCACAAAAAAATGGGCAACAGATGTGAATAGATACTTCACTAAAGAAAACATATGGATGATAAGTGAGCACATAAAAAGCTCAACATTTGAGCAGTTATTAAGGAAATGAAAATTAAAATGACAACGAGACACAACACTCACTAGTAGAGAGGATAAAATTTAAAAAGGCTATATCAAGTCTTGTCAAGGATGTGGAGCAACTGGAATTCTTACATTGCCAGTGTTAATGTACAATGAAACAATCTTTTAGGAGATCACGTAGGTAGTTTCATAAAAATTAAACATATAACCTATATATACATGTAAATTATATAACCCAGCCATTCCACTCCTAGACATTTACCCATGACAAAAGAAAATATGTTCACAGGAAGACTCAAACACAAATGAGCATAGCTGCTTTATTTTTAATAACCAAAAATTGGAAACAAGTGTCCAATAGCAGGTAAGTGGACAAATACTATCTATACAACAGAATATGATTCAACAATAAAAAAGAAAGCATTATAGGCTACAACAAGGGTCACTTTCAGAACAATTATGCTGAGTTAAAAAAAAAAAAAGCCAAATAAAAGAGTATATGTGTCTCCATTCCTCAGACAGCATATTAAAAAGCAGAGACATTACTTTGCCAACAAAGGTCCGTCTAGTCAAGGCTATGGTTTTTCCAGTGGTCATGTATGGATGTGAGAGTTGGACTGTGAAGAAGGCTGAGTGCCGAAGAATTGATGCTTTTAAACTGTGGTGTTGGAGAAGACTCTTGAGAGTCCCTTGGACTGCAAGGAGATCCACCCAGTCCATCCTAAAGGAGATCAGTCCTGGGTGTTCACTGGAAGGACTGATGTTGAAGCTGAAACTCCAATCCTTTGGCCAGCTGATGCGAAGAGCTGACTCATTTAAAAAGACCTTGATGCTGGGAGGGATTGAGGGCAGGAGGAGAAGGGGACGACAGAGGATGAGATGGTTGGATGGCATCACCGACACAATAG
>SJYV01030084.1:10474-24677 GCA_006410875.1 Neotragus pygmaeus
GGAGATCAACCCTGGGATTTCTTTGGAAGGAATGATGCTGAAGCTGAAACTCCAGTACTTTGGCCACCTCATGCGAAGAGTTGACTCATTGGAAAAGACTCTGATGCTGGGAAGGATTGGGGGCAGGAGGAAAAGGGGATGACAGAGGATGAGATGGCTGGATGGCATCACGGACTCGATGGTCGTGAGTCTGAGTGAACTCCAAGAGATGGTGATGAACAGGGAGGCCTGGCGTGCTGTGATTCATGGGGTCGCAAAGAGTCAGACACGACTGAGCGCCTGAACCGAACTGACTATATATGACCAAATACCCCTGAGCAGAGCTGGGCAGCACCGTATTTTCGTGCACATAAATATTTTTGCAGAAAGATATGTGAGCATTTATACTAAGTAAGATACATGAAAACTAGAAGCATATAGTCCACATCAGTTCAGGTCAGTTTTATCTAAGTACATTCAGGTCAGTGGAGGTTTTGCAATGAAATGGGTTATGAAAATTCAATTTTCACAGCTTTATGGCATTTGGAATTGTGGATAATGCACAATGGATCTGTAGTACGAGACAGAATTTAGCTATAATCTAAGTCTGAATAATAGTCTATGAGCGTTGCATAGTGTCAGTTTGGGCTGCTATAACAAAGTACCATGGACTGGGTGGCTTATCAACAACAGAAATTTATTTCTCATAGTTCTAGAGGCTGGAAGTCCGAGTTCAAGTTGCCAGCACGGTGGACTTCTGGTACTGACTTCTCATTTGAATCTTTGCATGGCAGAAATAGGACTACCTAGGTCTCTGGAGCCTCTTCTTATAAGGGTTCTGCTTTGGGCAAATGGCCAACCTCTCCTCACTTTCCTCATAAAAGAAGGAAATTCTCTTGGTTGGAGAATTCTATGGACAGAGGAGCCTGTGGGCTGTAGTCCATGGGGTTGCAAAGAGTGGGACACAACTGGTGTCCTATGGCCCACCAGGCTCCTCTGTCCACAGGATTTCTCAGGCAAGAATACTGGAGAGGGTTGCCATTTCCTTTTGCAAGGGATCTTCCTGATCCAAGGATCAAACCCAGGTCTCAGGCATTGCAGGCAGATTCTTTACCATCTGAACCACCAGGAAAGTATAACTAAAAGAATTATAAAAGTAACATTCTCTCAGATATTTTGTTATCCCAAGCACTACTCTACTCCCTTTATCTAGACTGACACATTTAAATCTCACTTCTATCCCATGAAGGGGGTATAATCTTTATTCCAATATTCCAGATGAGAAACTGAGCACAGAGAAGCTAAATATAATTGCTACAGGTCATGTGGCTACTAAAAGGCAAAAGCTGGATTCAAACCTAGACAGCATAAATGACAGTCCTAATAAAAATCTCAATGGAATTCTAATTTAGACCTATCTAATTAGCAATTTAAATAATACCTGATGTTGGTGAAATATGAGAAAACTAGCCCAAATTTTTTTACAATCTTATTGGTTGACAAGCTGGTGGTGTTTATCAACAACTTTTAAAATGTGCATTCCCACTATCCTAATAATTCTATTTTTAATAATTTTCCCAAAGAAATAATCTGGGCCTCTGGTAACAGTGGAATAAGAAATTCAGACAAATTCTTCCATTGAAAATAACTATAAATCCTAGACAAACTTAAAAAAAAAAAAATCAGCTTGTATACATCAGTAAGCTAGCGAGGCAGTAAAGAATTATGGACACAAATTTAGAAGGTGATAGAAACCCAAACGAGTCTAGTATTTGAAAAGACTTTCCTCTAGAGCAGCGATCCCCAACATTTTTTGTACTAGAGACCAGTTTCATGGAGAACAACTGTTGCATGGACTGAAGTCGGGGGGTTGTTTCGGGATGAATCAAGCACATAACTTTTTGCACTTTATTTCTACTACTATTACATCATCTCCACTTCAGATCATCAGGCATTAGACACGGGAGGTTGGGGATTCCTGCCACAGAGTATCTGCCAGTTCTATAGAGGCAGCTAAGAGGCTGAAAGTGAAAAAGTGAAAGTGTTAGTCACTCAGTTGTGTCACAGTCTTTGCCAGCTCCTCTGTCCATGGAATTCTCGAGCCAAGAACACTAGAGCGGGTTGCCACCCTCTTCTCCAGGGGATCTTCCTGACCGAGGGACTGAACCTGGGGCTCCTGCATTGCAGGCTGATTCTTTACCACTGGGCTACCAGGGAAGCCCCAAAAGGCTAAGTATCTGAGCGCTGACTTTGACAGCCTCTCGGATTTAAGAGAACAAAAATAAAATCTGGAGTCTTCCAAAGAAAAGGGTCCTGGTAATCTTGCTTTTGGCTGAAGTCACAGTGGCAATTCTTAAGAGTAAAGTAAACTAGGAAATGTATTGAAAAACAGCCTCAAATCACTTCAGTCCTTAAATTTGTATTCAGGGAAGTCTGGCTGCTGGCGCTCTGATAAGTTACCTGTAAGAAGCATGACTGGGTGACTAGACAACAGCAACAAGGAAGCAATGTTAATCTCCTCTAGAGGAAAAGAATGCCATCCTGAGACCCACACTATTTTATAGTTTTTGACATATAATGTACACTACACAATCAAAAATAACCAGGCGTGTGAAGAGCTGGAACAGTATCTAAACAAATTAAGAGAAACAATAGAATACAACAGGACAGGACTTACAGAGACTCCAGATTGTATAGCCACTGAATACAGACATTAAAATAGTTATTTGACAGAATAAAAGGCAGGATCAAGAATTTCAGCAGAGAATCCGAAAGTATAAAATAAGATAATGACAAGTCTAACACTAAAAAAATACAAATATGCTAAACAAAAATTAACCAAAATAATGAATGCAATAGACTGCTTTAAAAAGTAGCAAAACTAGAGAGTGAATTGGGAAATGGGAGAGTAATGGGAGAGTAATCAGAAAAAATACAACAATACAACATGGAAAGACCAAAGGTCCAAAAAAAATACAAGAGCCAAGTAGGAAACATGGAGATTCAGTGAGAAGAGTTGACATGGAATTCTGGGAATTCCAGAAGAGAGGAAAGAGAAAACAGAAATAAAGTTATAGAGCACTATTTGGAGACAACCTAAACGTCCATCCACAGAGGAATGGATAAAAGAGGATGCAGCGCATGCACACAATGGAATACGACTCCGCGTAAAGGGCAGTTGGGCCACTTATAGAGACGTGGATGGACCTAGAGACTGGCATACAGAGTGAAGTCAGTCAGAAAGAGAAAAACAAATACTGTATGTTGATGCATATATGTGGAATCTAGAAAAATGGTACAGATGTTCTTATATGTGAAGCAGAAATAGACACAGACGTAGAGACCAAATATATGGATACCAAGGGGTAAAGAAGGGTGCATTGGAGGAATTGGGAAGCTGGGATTTTCATATAGACACTACTGATACTATATATAAAATAGATAACTAATGAGAACCTATGTACAGCAAGGAGCTCTACTTCATGCACTGTGGTGACCTGAATGTGAAGGAAGTCCAAAAGAGGGGATACACAGTCAGTCCACAGGGTCTCAGAGTCAGACATGACCCAGCATGCATATGTACATACATGGCTGATTCACTTTGCTGTACAGTGGAAACTAACACAGCATCGTAAAGCAACTATGCACCAGTAAAAATCAGCTTTAAAAATAAAGTTAGAAAGAGGTAACAGCTGAGAATTCCTCGATATTGACACCTCCTCCAAAAAAAAAAAAAAACCCTCTCAACCCATAACAGGGGTCAGCCAAATTTGATGAGTCACCTATTTCTATATGGCCTATGACTTAAGAATAGTTTTTATATTTTTAAAGAGTCATGAAAGGAGGAGAGGGAGAGCAGAGACCGTATGTGGCCCACACAGCCTAAAATTTGTTTTTGCTCCTCTACATAAAATGTTGTGATATCTGGGCCACAGATTCAAGAATCCCTATGATTCTTCGCAAGTCCAACTCTTGCGACCCCATGGACTGTAGCCCGCCAGGCTTCCCTGTCCATGGGATTCTCAAGGCAAGAATACTGGAGTGGGTTGCCATTTCCTTCTCCAGGGGATCTTCGTGACCCAGGAACCGAACGTGGGTCTCCTGCATTGCAGGCAGATCGTTTTACTGACTGAGCTACGAGTGAAGCCCCAAATGCACCTATAAATCTATTCTCATGCTTAGTAGCCCAGGTTGTCATAAGGAGATTGGAGGGTGAAAAAAGGAAAAGGGAGATCAGGGCATTTATTTCTCCAGCTGACTCCTGGATCACTATAGGTTGCCTGCATCCCTTGGCCAAAAGTGACAGTTCCTGTAAAGTGGTTTTCTCCATATTGTCTCTCAGCTTCCAGCTTTTAGTAAAAGCTCATCTTACTCCTTCATGCTAGGAAGACTCCTAACTCTAATCTTAATCCAGCCTCATTCTATTACTAGGCCCAAATCTATACTATCTCACTGTATTGTCCAGTGCCTTTGCCAATCAACACTTCATTAATTATCTCTTATCCACAAGGTCCTCGACATCCCTGAGGATGCTGGTCATCCTCAGGTATATCACTGTAGAAGTACTAGAAGAAGGAGGAGAAGGGGNCACTATCTCACTGTATTGTCCAGTGCCTTTGCCAATCAACACTTCATTAATTATCTCTTATCCACAAGGTCCTCGACATCCCTGAGGATGCTGGTCATCCTCAGGTATATCACTGTAGAAGTACTAGAAGAAGGAGGAGAAGGGGGTAGGAAGAAGGAAAGGGGAAAGGAGTGGGAGAAGAAGAATAAAAAAGAAAACAAAGTATCTTAAAAGCAACCACATGAAAAAAGACAGAATTCCTACAATGAAACAACGTTAGTTCAAGAGCTGAATTCTCAAAAAACAATAGAAGTCAGACGATTAAGAAAGTACATCCAAATAACCAAAAGAAAGTAATTTCCAACCTTGAATTTAATATCCAGTGCAAACATCTTTCAAGAATTAAAGCAACATAAAGATATTTTCAGACAAACAAAACTCAGGAGAATTCGTCACCAGTAGACTAAATTAAATATTAAAGGGTACTCTCTGGCTAGAAGGAAAAACTTATCAGATGTAAACCAGGAGATGGTAGAAGGGATAAGGAACAATGAAATAGAATATAGATACAAATGAATATTGGTGTCAAAACAATGAAAATACATATAGAACTTATATACAGTTGATGATAACAGTTTATAAGTGAAAAAGATAGTAAAAGAATTTAAAGTCTTTTAAAATCCTTGCAACATCTGTGAAGAGGCATTAAGCATTAATTTATAACTGGAAAAATCATACTGTATTTTTCAGTGTACACATTAAAAGAATAGTAAGAGAAAATAAAAGGGTAATAGCTGGCTGGAATAACACAAAATTATCAATACCAAAAGGAAGCAATAAATGAGATGAAAAAAAAAGAAAGAAACAAAGAACAGATGGGACAAAAAAGAGCAAAATAAGATAGAATATACAGACCAAAATATCACATTAATTAAATACTTCAAATTAAAGGCAAATGTGCCAGACTGTATCAAAAATAAGCTGCTTAGAAGACGCATGTCTAAAAATAAAATATAGCAGGGTTTCTATTAAACAATGGAAAAACACAATATGTAAATACTAAAAACAACTGAAAAAGTTGGTATAGCTCTATTGTGTCTTAAGTCACGTCCAACTCAGTGCAACCCTACAGACTGTAAACTGCCAGGCTCCTCTGTCCATGGGATTCTCCAGGCAAGAATACATGGATTGCCATGCTCTCCTCCAGGGGATCTTCCCTACCCAGGGATAAAACTCACATCTCTTATGTCTCCTGCATTGGCAGGCAGGTTCTTTACCACTAATGCCACCTGGGAAACCTTCTAGAGTCAATTTTGTAAACAATAATTATTATAAATTTTCAAATAGGTTTCAATTTATAAAAGTTATTAGCATACAGTTGATAAATAATATCCTCATATCTTTTAATACTTGTAGAACATTATAGTTGTGTCTCATTTTTCATTCTCGATTCCTGATATTGGTTATATCCTCTCATTTTCATTTCTTCGCTTTTTCTCTTCCTAATTAGTATTGCCAGGGGTTATTAAATTTATTACTAAGTGTTTTCAAAGAAACACGTTTGTCTTAGAATTTTGAAGAATTTATATATTTCTGGTGATTGAATTTTAAAATTATGAAATCTGTATGTCTTATAATAATTTTCCTTTGAAGTTCTTTTTGTGTAATATTAATAGAGCTATTAATATTAATAGAGGAATAAAGAAACCTAAAAACAGGTATGAGAAATAGAAAGCAAATAGCAAGATGGTAAAATAAAACCAATGATAACAATGAGACTAAAATGGACTAAATATTCCAATTATCTGGCAAATATTGATGGACTAGATTTTGAAAAAATAAAAAGACCCAATTCTTTNACCTAAAAACAGGTATGAGAAATAGAAAGCAAATAGCAAGATGGTAAAATAAAACCAATGATAACAATGGGACTAAAATGGACTAAATATTCCAATTATCTGGCAAATATTGATGGACTAGATTTTGAAAAAATAAAAAGACCCAATTCTTTGCTATTTAGTTACAAAAAAATCCCTTAAAAACAAGGACACGAGAAATTTAAAGGAAAGAGATAGAAAAAGGCATGTCATACAAACACTATGTAAGAGAAAGCTGTTGTCTATATGAATATTAGACAGGTTAAAATATGCAGAGTTCCAAAGAATAGCAAGAAGAGATAAGAAAGCCTTCTTCAGTGATCAATGCAAAGAAATAGANCTATTGGGCTTCCCTGGTGACTTGGAGAGTAAATAATCCGCCTGCAATGCAGGAGACGTGGGTTTGATCCTGGGGACAGGAAGATCCCCTGGAGAAGAGAATGACTACCCACTCCAGTATGCTTGCCTGGAGAATTCCATGGACAACTCTGGTAAGGGACAGGGAGGCCTGGCGTGCTGCAGGCCATGGAGTCACAAAGAGTAGGACACGACTTAGAGACTGAACCACAATAACGTTAAACTATTACCAGCTTTATGATTTGAAAATATGTTCACCTTTCCTTAGGTTATATTTTTAATTTCTTGATAATGTCCTTTAATGCAGAATAGTTTTAAATTTTGGTGAAGTTCAGTTTATCTTTTCCTTTGTTGCTCATGCTTTTGGCATTGTATCTAAGAATCCATTGCCAAATCCAAGGCCATAAAGATTTACCCCTATGTTTTCTTCTAAGACATTTATGGATGTAGCTCTCATGTTCAGGCCTTCAATCGATTTTGAGTTAAAATTTGTATATTGTGGGAGGTAGATAATTAATTCTTAATTCTTCTGCTTGTGGAAACCCAGTGGTCCTAACCGCTCTTATTCTGTCCTCCCTTCTGCATCACTTACGTGAGAAGTTCAAGGTGACCACACAGTAGTTATGTTTTGAAGTTCAGTGGAATTTGTGATGTCCCTTAGTAGAATAGTCCACCTTCTTCCACTGCCTCCACTCCCAAGACTGCTAATTTGCCAGAACCCAACCCAAGTAGGGGTACAAAGCACACATTTCCTGAGTGGGCCACTGAGAGCGACGGGGAAAGGAGCCAGTCTAGCTCCCACTCCTTGGGTCCCAGACCCACATGTTCAGCTGTTGGGAACAGAGGCTCAGTGTGTGGCAGAGCACACATGCTATAGTCTAGAGGGTAGCACCCCAGCTGTACAAGGTACTGTCCCTAGCTTCGCCTTCACACAGCCCTGAAATACGCCATTCTGGCCTTCTCTAAGGCCAGCTGCTTCTGGATGAATCTTTTTGTCATGAACCCATTGTCTATTGCCTTTGCTGTGAGTCAAAACCGATCTCTTGGCTTGAAGTAAAGTTGCTTGATCTCATGCCAATCAGCCTGTGTAAGTCCTTGGATAGTTATGCTGGTGAGGGCACTGTGGTAGGGAAGGGAATCCTTGTCTAGAGTAAGTGTCAGTTCTGGTGAGAACCCTCATTCTGTCCTCTATGGTGGAAGGGATCTCAGGTCATTAACTTCTCACCAGTCGCTGCCTGGCCTCCTGAAGAAATAGTGTCATATTAGGGACACAGTATTGGTCTATATCAATGGCAAGTAAGGTATTCATCAGTGGCAGTAGCCAGATCATCCTTAATTGGCGAGAACTCTGATGCTGGGCCCACGCACAGCCTGATCTGTGACACCATGGCTACCAGTCATGAGACTACTTACTGCCCAAGCATGAGGTGACTGATGCTGGCTCTGGAGGATGAATCATCTTTGTCTGCCTAGCTACTAAACGCCTCCTCTGCAGGAGATGCTTTTTAGGGGGCCTTTGCATAAATCCAAAAGTTTGGCCTGCAGGTGCCCATTTTCCACAGATGAGTATCACTGATTTTCCTTTTGCCTCAGGCTGCAGTGTGGCTCAGCCTGGCACTGTTACTGAGGCTGTCTTTATTTAAAACTTTGATATTTTGCTCATCATGGATTTTTTGCTGTAATTTTGACTTTTTAAATATTATATTCACATATTCTTTATCTCGACTACTGATAAATTTTTCACCCAAGATGAGCGCTGCCCTTGTTCCAGCCCCGAGGGCAGCAGTTATTCTTAGCTCAACTGGGCATGGGGACACCTCTCCCCCTCCCCTGCCCATAAGGCCACATCTTAGTCCTTTCAGGCTGCTATAACTAGGTGGCTTTTATAAACAACAAATGTTTATTTCTCACCATTCCGGAGGCTGGGAAGTCTAGTATCATGACGCTGGCACATTCGGTGCCTGGTGACAGTGCCTCTTGGGGTTGCAGACCGCCAGCCTCTCCCTGTGTTGTCACGTGGGGGGAAGGGCTAGGGAGCTCTCAGGGGTCTTTTAGAAAAAGAGCACTGATCTCATTCCAGTGGGCAGGACTATGCTCAGTAGACCTTTGATCCAATTGTCTGCTGATTGGTGGGCTATGCTCCCTCCCTGTTTGTGGTTTGGCTTGAGGTGACCCAGTTCTGGAGTCTACGGGCTCTATGGCAGGGCTACTGGCAATCTCCAGAAGAGACTTATGCCAACACTCATCTCCCAGGACTGCTGCTGCCAGTGCCTCTGTCCTTGTAACAGGCCACCACCGATCCACGCCTCCTCAGGAGACCTTGAAAAACTATGGAGAAGGTTCATAACATTGTACAGGAGGTGGTAACCAAAACTATCCCAAAGAAAAAGAAATGCAAGAAGGTGAAGTAGTTATCTGAGGAGGCCTTAAAAATAGCTGAGAAAAGAAGAGAAGCAAAAGGCAAAGGAGAAAGGGGAGGATATGCCCAACTGAATGCAGAGTTCCAAACAATAGCAAGGAGAGATAAAAAGCCTTCCTAAGTGAACAAAGCAAAGAAATAGAGGAAAACAATAGAATGGGAAAGACTAGAGATTTTTTTCAAGAAAGCTGGAGATACCAAGGGACTATTTCCCGCAAAGATGGGCACAATAAAGGACAGAAATGGCATAGACCTAACAGAAGCAGAAGAGATTAAGAAGAGGTGGCAAGAATACACAGAAGAACTATACAAAAAAAGGTCTTAGTGACCTGGATAACCACGATAGTGTAGTCATTCACCTAGAGCCAGACATCCTGGAGTATGAGTTAAGTGGGCCTTAGGAAACATTACTATGAACAAAGCTAGTGGAGGTGATGGAATTCCAGCTGAGCTATTTCAAATCCTAAAAGATGATGCTGTTAAAGTGCTTCATTCAGTATACCAGCAAATTTGGAAAAACTCAGCAAGGCCACAGGACTTGAAAATCGGTTTTGATTCTAAACCCAAAGAAGGGCAATGCCAAAGAATGTTCAAACTATCATACAGTTGTGCTCATCTCACACGCTAGCAAGATAATGCTCAAAATCCTTCAAGCTAGGCTTCAACAGTACATGAACCAAGAACTTCCAGATGTACAAGCTGAATTTAGAAAAGGCAGAGGAACCAGAGATCAAACTGCCAACATCCGCTGGATCATAGAAAAAGCAAGGGAAATCCAAAAAACATCTTCTACTTTATTGACTATGATTAAGGCTTTGATTGTGTGGATCACAACAAACTGTGGAAAATTCTTAAAGAGATGGGAATACCAGACCACTTTACCTGTCTCTTGAGAAACCTGAATGTAGATCAAGAAGCAACAGTTAGAAATGGACATGGAACAATTGACTGGTTTAAAATTAGGAAAGGAGTATGTCAAGGCTGTATATTGTCACTCTGCTTATTTAACTTATATGCAGAGTATATCATGCGAGATGCCAGGCTGGATGAATCACAAGCTGGAATCAAGATTGCTGAGAGAAATATCAACAACCTCAGATATGCAGATGATATCATTCTAATGGCAGAAAGAGAAAAAACTAAAGAATCTCTTGATGAAGGTGAAAAAACTGGCTTAAAACTCAACTAAAAAAAAAAAAAAAAAGCCACGGCATCTGGTCTCATCACTTCATGGCAAATAGATAGGGTAAAAGTGGAAAAAGTAGCATATTTTATTTTTTGGTCTCTAAAATCACTGCAGACTGTGACTGTAGCCATGAAATTAAAAGACATTTGCTCCTTGGAAGGAAATTTGTGACCAACCTAGACAGTGTATTCAAAAGCAGAGACGTCACTTTACCACACTGAATTTTCATTGGAAGGACTGATGCTGAAGTTGAAGCTCCAATAATTTGGCCGCCTGATGCGAAGAGCTGACTCGTTGGAAAAAACCCTGGTGCTGGGAAAGCTTGAGGGCAGGAGGAAAAGGGTGCGACAGAGGCTGAGGTGATGGGATGGACATGAGTTTGAGCAAACTGCGGAAGACAGTGAAGGACTGGGAAGCCTGCTGTGCTGCAGTCCATGGGGCTGCAAAGAGTTGGTTACGAGTTAGCAGCTAAACAACAAGCAACAAATCTCGTTATAGAGGTTTGTTGGGCTCCACCCTCATGATTTAACCACCTCCAGAAGGCCCCACCTACTATCACCATCTCTTTTAGGCATTAGGATTTCAGTGTGTGGATTTGGGAGGACACAGATATTCAGAACATAGCAGGCCCTGAATGTGAGCTGAGGGAGAAACGTCACTGCAAAGATAAATGATCATGAGGGTCTAGGCCACCTGTTCATGTAACTTGTATGTACATTCCCAGTGGACTTCCCAGGAAGAAAAGAGAAAATTTGTATTTAGTCGCTCAGTGTCCAACTCTTTGCAACCCCATGGACTGTAGCCCGCCAGGCTCCTCTGTCCATTGGATTCTCCAGGCAAGCATGCTGGAGTGTATGCTGCTCCTAAAGTCACAGGGGCTGGGTGCACCAAGCCCTGTGTCTCTTTCTTGGTAGCAGACGACACAACGTTTCTGCCACATGTGGTTTAGCTTAGAAGAGACGTCTGGCTTGTTCCAGACCAGTGGGACCTCTAAACACCTTGCCGATGTGGATGCACCCTGAATGCTTCTGGTAGGCTGACTTTCTACCCTTGGCTTGTAAGTGGCTTCTCACTAGGACCTCCAATGCTTGCTGCTCTGCTCGGCACTCAGCGGGTCCTCTTGGCATACTGTCATAATAGGACACCACCGTGCTGTTCAGACTATACTACAATGAGGAGCATGCAAGTATTATTTGATACATGACATTTTGATTCCTTGGTTTAAATAGTCATTTTAAGGAGAATGTCTATGTAGGAATCCTTCCTGAANCCGCCACTGACACAGAGTTCCAGGCACATGGCAAGGGGTCAGTAAATGCTGGATGGATGGATAGATGAACATATGAATGAATTCCATCTCCTTCAAACTCTTCCCAAGACATCAGTCAAGTTGCCACCTAAAGTAGATTCCCACAGGGTAAGAACAGCGACTCATGGTAAAATCTGAATAAGACCCATAGATTAGATTATAGTACCAAATCAGTGGTTTATTTCCTGATTTTGATAATTGAACTGTGGTTGTATAAAATAAGGGCTTTCCTGCTGGCTCAGATGCTAAGGAATCTGACTGCAATGCAGGAGACCTGGGTTTGACCCCTGGAGTGGAAAGATCCCCTGGAGAAGGGAATAGCTACCCGTTCCAATATGCTTGCCTGGAGAATTCCATGGAAGATAATGTTCTTGTTTTTAGGAAATATACACAGAAATGTTAAAGAAGAAAGGGAATTCCATCTGCAATTTATTCTCAAGAGTTTCAGGAAGGAAATTTTCTATCTAACTATCTATCAGGAGAGAATGTTTTGTTCCAAAACAATTTGGAAGTATGAAAACATTTGGAGAGTCTGAGTGAAGAATATATAGGAATTCTTTGTTTTATTTTTGCAATTTTTATGTAAGTTTGAGATAATTTAAAAATGTAAGCTAGAAATTAATACATTAATAATTTTAAATAGCAATGTAACCATTTATAGTTTTATTAAAATCAAAAACAAAAAAACAAATCCAACAAAAACAAAGAACATTTTTGCAATTTTTATGTAAGTTTGAAATGATTTAAAAATATAAGCTAGAAATTAATACATTAATTTTCAATAGCAATGTAGCCATTTATAGTTTTATTAAAATCAAAAACAAAAAACAAATCCAACAAAAACAAAGAACATACCCTTGAAGGTGGATATAGAACATCTTCATCTACTGAGAGCTAGAAGCTAGAAGTGGACAAAAAGCCCCAAAACAATCTACTTAACATGAATACAAAACATGATTTGGTTATTATCTTCAAAATTAAACCTATCAACTATTGAAAATAAGTTTATTTTCAAAATTTTCCTTGAATTAAAATCTAAATTATACCTCCACTCTGCTCTAAATTTTAAGACAAAGAATGCATCAACTATGATTTTTTATTTATAACTTTATTTTATTTATCTTGCTATATATTTATCTCATACACTATNAATTTTCCTTGAATTAAAATCTAAATTATACCTCCACTCTGCTCTAAATTTTAAGACAAAGAATGCATCAACTATGATTTTTTATTTATAACTTTATTTTATTTATCTTGCTATATATTTATCTCATACACTATTTACAACTTTTATATTTTTATTTCTGTTTCATTTCCAGAGTAGATATGTGAGGTTTCAACTATTTGACATACAAATAAGTCTCTTTTGCACTCCTATCACACCAACATCCTTCTTTTGATCCTTATCTGGTCTAACTTAGCCAAATGCTCGAAGGCTTTTCACATGATTCCAGACTCTCCCTACCATCACTTTCATCAACTTCATGAAATCCTTCATCTTTGCCAGAATTTTCAATCTCACTTCCTAAATTATTTGCATCCCATGTTAATTTTATTGGTGTACATTTAGAGCATGCTACAGTCAGAGCAAGATGCTGGCATGTGGCAGGGACTCTGGTGTTAAGAAAAAAAGAAGTTTGAGTGGTGTGTGTGTGTGTTTGTGTGTGTGTTTATACGTTTGTGTGTGTGTGTGTTCTGTTCCCTTGTAGCACATATCTGCAGAACTCTGGGGTCAGGAGGGCTCCTCTCCCTAAGTAGATTGAGCCTCAGGGCTATGGAATAGTGGAAGGGACTTTTCTTCTGAGGAGTCAGTAGGAAGTTTAGCATTCACCCAGTTTCCTTGTAATTCTAACTGGAATCAGGGACCCTTAGGTCTGATGGCTTCTGTTTTCTGCTGGAGGTGATGGGGGAGAGACGTGGAGACTATTGTAAAAGGCGAGTGGCTTCTCTGATCTGACAGCTCTAATTGTGTAGTTTAAAATCCCCCTAATTGGTTTCTGGGAGTTCTTCAATTTTTAACACTCAAAAATTTTTAACACTCAAAATAAGTGAAGGTTGGGGCTTTTTAAAAGGGAGGCCGCAGAGGGATGAATAGCCAGAGCACAGAGGATTTTGACGACAGTGGAAATGCTCTGTGTGATACCCTAACGGCAGATACGTGTCACCATACATTCGTCAAAATCCTCGGAATGCACAACACCAAGAGTAAACGCTAATATAAACTGTGGACTCTGGGTGATAGTGATGTTGAAAGGACCACACTGCTGCTGATGCTGATGAAGGGAATGGCTATGCACATGTAGGGGCATGGGGCACGTGCTTCGCTCAATTTTGTTGTGAACCTAAAACTGCTCTAAAAGAATCTTCTTAGAAAATGAAAGCATATTTTAAAGTTATTTCAGCGTTCAAAATTGGAGACAATCAACAGAGCCACCTCTTACTGTGAGTTTGCCAGCTCTGGGCTGTGAGCATTGTCTGTGATTACTTCTCGATGCCATCTCATCTC
>SJYV01030085.1:0-13730 GCA_006410875.1 Neotragus pygmaeus
ACCTCATGCAAAGAATTGACTCATTGGAAAAGACCCTGATGCTGGGAGGGATTGGGGGCAGGAGGAGAATGGGAGGACAGAGGATGAGATGGCTGGATGGCATCACCGACTCAATGGACATGAGTTTGGGTAAACTCGGGGAGTTGGTGATGGACAGGGAGGCCTGGCATGCTGTGATTCATGGGGTCTCAAAGAGTTGTACATGATTGAGCAACTGAACTGAACTGAACGGTCCTATGAGAATGAAATAAACGAAGGTATTGGTTGGCACCTGATGGGAGTCTGGTGAATGGCAGTTGCCATTTATAAAAATGACCCTCTGTGGAGTGGAGGCTGTGAGGCATTTTCCAGATTCCTCCTTTCAGAATAAAGGCAAGAATTGTTTCTCCAGCTGCTGAGAAGGCTGCTGGGAGACAGCCGTCCACTCTCAGCCCTCTTCAGGAATGCTCTTGGCTGAAGAGAGCAGGGCAATGACGTGCCCTCTTAGGGCAGCAGTGGAGTGGCCGTGAACAGCGAGCTCTGACCCTCTCAGCCTCTTTGCGAGGCTGCCTGAGCTTCAGAGCTTCCCGTGGGCTGGCTACGGCCGCCGGCTGAGACCACCCCACACCCCACTTTCTCGCCCTCCCCCAGGCCCACTTGTCTCCCCTCTTCCCCCTCTGTTCCCCTTCTCCCTCTTCTACAGGTGCTAATCCAAGAGCACTCTCTAATAAAGCTCTAGCACAACAAATTCCCACTTTAGAGTCAGCCTCCTGAGGACCCAGCCAACGCCACTGTGATTCTAACAGCCCCCCTTCCATCAGGACTTGGATGGCAGGAAAGAGAGACGCAGGGCTCCAAAAGCCTCAGCAAGAGCTAGATTTATGCATCTAATGAAGTAGGCATTCCCCAAAGAAACGCCTCCACTGCCGGGCAGATGTCCCCCGTGGCTGTCTCTGGCAGGTTCCCCCGGGCCGCGGGCTTGCACAAGGTGGCCCATCAGCGGCACCCATGCCTCCTGACAACCACGAGGCTCGTCAGGTTCACCCCAGACTGTCTTCGGAGGCAGCTTGGGATGACACTGGAAATCAATATCTGGAACCAACCCTCCAAATGATGCTGACGCAGGCTGTGCTTGGCCCACTGTTGGAGAATCGACGCTGTAGACTTTTTCTCTTTTAAGCGTGGCAGGCCAGGTGCGCATTCATGCTCAGCTACTCAGTGTCCGACTTTTTTGACCCCACGGACCCCACTTTTTTGAGCCCACCAGGCTCCTCTGTCCATGGGATTTCCCAGGTAAGAACACTGGAGTGGGTTGCCGTTTCCTTCTCCAGGGGATCTTCCCAATCCAGGGATCCAATCCAAATCTGCTGTGTCTCTTGCATTGCAGGCAGATTCTTTACTGCTGAGCCACTGGGGAAGGCCTGGATAACCTCTGCCCTAACTGCTCAGCTCCACTGTTGTGGGATGAAAGCAGCCCCAGATAAGATGTCAGATAAAGGAGACGAGTGGACTGCAAGAAAACGTCATTTCTGGAAGCAGGCTACAGGCCATTTGAGGCCGCAGGCCACGCTTTGGCAACCCTCACCCTGACTCATTTTTCAAGGCATGATCCCAGGATCATCAACTTCACCTTGAACCCTGCTAGACAATGCTGATTCTCAGGCCTGGGTGCAGAATCACTGAATCAGAACCTGCAGTTTAACAAGCTGGGCAGGTGATTTCTAGTATGAGTTTGAGAAGCAATACTATGTAGTGTCCACTGGAGCAAGGTCCTATTGCCATAGGCTAGTTAGCTTCTCTCTGTTCTATGATTACAGAGGAAAGATGGGCACCTTCCCAATCCGTGCTAGCTACCAAAGTGACTCATAAAGCAGGTCAGCTCAGGGGCCTCTTTCCTGGGCAAATCAAGTAAATTCTGACTTTCTCACCAGAGGCCAGTGGTATGAACGTGAAACACACACATTTGTAAAAAGATATAATCAAGCTGACACCAGGTGGTGGGGGAAGAAACCTTTGTATCTGTGAGGAGGACGTAGAGTAGAAGAGACCATCTAGATTGTCAGGCACAAGGCTCCTCTTCCTGACTCATGCAGTCCTGTTTTTGTGGTAGAGACTTTGCAATATTGCATTAGTCGAATGATTCTGCAACATCATTGAAATGACACAAAATGTCTGCTTGTGTCTGATCTGAGCATGAGTCTGAAAGCAGATCAGTGCCAGCCCATCTGTTTCTCTGGAGAGTAGATCCAGAATTCATTCTGTTAGCAATAAACAGCCTCGGGTTTCCCTAGCAGCTAAGTGGTAAAGAGTCTGCCTGACAATACAGGAGACACAGGTTCGATCCCCGGTCCGGGAAGATCCCACGTGCTGCAGAGCAGCTAAGCCTACCACCCCGACTACCGTGCCTGTGCTCTGGAGCCTGGGAGTCTTGTCTGCTGAGCCCACATGCCTAGAGCCGTGCTCCACACCAAGAGAAGCCACCACGATGAGAAGCCCCCCTGCATCGCAACTAGAGGTTAGGCCCCACTCACCACAACTGGAGAAAAGCCTGCCCTGCAACAAAACCCCAGCATAGCTGAAATTAAAAATTAAAATTATTTTTT
This sequence comes from Neotragus pygmaeus, assembly GCA_006410875.1. Classification (NCBI taxonomy): domain Eukaryota; kingdom Metazoa; phylum Chordata; class Mammalia; order Artiodactyla; family Bovidae; genus Neotragus; species Neotragus pygmaeus. The sequence continues at coordinate 2,583 of SJYV01030085.1, forward strand.
TAAGGTTTTAAAAATAAATAGCAGGCTCAGTTGGCAGGATGGCCGTGGTAAGTACATATAAAAGGCCCGTGTACCAGAAGCCCTATCCTCATAAGGGGCATCACCAACATAAGGGCAGGAACGCTTGCCCTGCCCTCCATCCACGCCTTGACAAATGCTTTCTTGGTTGAACTTAGCCACTCCATCTTCTGAAGCAGTGATTGGCAAACTTTTTTTTGGAAAGGGACAGACAGTAAAGATGGTAGGCTTTGTCAGCTTTATGGTATCCGCACTCAGCGCTCAGCGCTGTAGCACAAAAACAACCATAAACAGTGTAAAGTAATGAAGGAGGTTTGTTAATAAAACTTTATTTACAAAAAAAGCAGTGAGTGGGATTTGATCTAAGGATTTCAGCTCACTGAATCCTGCTCTAGAGTGTCCAGACCACTGCTTCTCAAAACTTAAAGTGCATAGAAATCCCAGGGTGTCTTGGTACAATGCAGGTTCTTGTTCAGTAGGTGAGGCCTGAGTTTCTATATTTTTAACCAAGTCTCAGATGGTAATGATGGTGGTGATCTAGGACCATGTTTTGAACAGCAGAGATTGAGTTTAGACCAGAAGTTGTCAACCGTGGATGCACCCTGGAATTATTGCAAGAGAAACAGGGCATGAGAGGATGGTCATGGCCCAGGTCTCAGGCAGGTTTGTGGGACGGGCCACCAAGTGAGGCTCCTTGGCTTCATGAAGGAAAGAATTTAAGAGTTAGCCATAGCAAAGTGAAAGCAGGTTTAATTAGAGAGATACACATTACACAGACAGAATGCTGGCCATCCCGGAAAGTGAGAGTGGCTCCCATACATGGGTGTTTGGTTTATACGGGCTGGGTAATTTCAGTGGTTCATGAGTGGATTATTCCAACTGTTTTGGAGAAGGGGTGGGAATTTCCAAGAATGGAGCCACCAACCACCTTTTTGGTCTTCTATGGCTCGCCTCAAAACTGGCATGGCCCCTGTGGGTGTGTCATTTAGCTAATGGACCAATATTATAATGACTACAATGAGGCTTAAGGTTTACAGGAAGTGGATCTTTCACCATCTTGGACCTAGTTGGTTCTAACCAGTTTATATAGTGGCTTCAACAGCTATGCCATTCTTTTGAAGGTTGCGCTCTATCCCCTTCCTATCTCAGAATCACCTGGAGAGCTTTAAAAATACCAGTGCCCAAGAGGAATGATACCAAAATCTGGTTCCCACCTTTACCCTCTGAAGTTCTGGTTTCATTGGTTTGAGCATCTTTATTTAAAGCTCCCGGGTGATTCTGACAAGCAGCCAAAATTAAAAATCATTGGTAGGATAGAATCTGTAATTTGGGGCATTCATGTCAACTGTTTGGTAGAGGAAGAGATATTCACCCAGCAGACACTTCCTGAGAAGTTAGAATGTCCCAGGGAAGGTCATCTGTTGAGTGTGGGAAATATAAGTGGAATGGAGGACTTGAAGAGAATTGTGAAAATTCAGAACAGGTTCTCAGAACACTAGGAGAAGAGGCAGAGCCAGGAACAAAAGGATTCCCCAGTGCTATAAAGGGCCCACTGCAGTTAGAGAAATTTTTCAACTGAATAAAAGGAAGAATTTGCTGACAGTAAAACTGCCGAAGTTGTCATTGGCTCCCACTGGAAATGGCAAACTCCCCATCTCTGGATGATTTCAACCACTGGTGACCTCAGCACTTTTCATGCACAAAACCTATGTATCAAGAACGGCCAAGCAGGGTATTACCAGTAATTTTGGCTATTAAGAGTTACCAGTAATGTTGGCTATTAAGAGTTAAACTGCCAACTTCTGAGAACGAATGACTTTAAAATCGCATACTTTAGAATAAAATCAAGTCTGTCTCTATAACAGCATCCCTCTTAACTGTTTGATTATGTATTCTCTTTGAGTGGAATAAAAGGTGTGGCAAAAGCGGGTGCCAGGAATTGCATACAACCCACCAGCTCTTGATGCTGGGAAAGACTGAAGGCAGGAGGAGAAGGGGACGACAGAGGATGAGACGGTTGGGTGTCATCACCAACTTGATGGACATGGGTTTGAGCAAACTCTGGGAGCTGGTGACAGACAGGGAAGCCTGGCCTGCTGCATGCAGTCCATGGGATCGCATAGAGTTGGACACGACTGAGTGACTGAACTGAACACCAGCTCTTATCTCATTAGCAGAGGTGATGTATCTCACACAAAACAAGGGCTTTGAACTGCCGAGACAGACAGCGCTGTGGTAGAGGGAAATCCAAGAACGGAATTTGGAGCAGAGACATTGAAGTAGCAGTAGTTAAAACCCCTTCTAAGTCTGATACTTGGTGATTCTAAGAAAACACCTGCGCTTCTGTTTGTTCTTTTGGTTTGAAAGTAAAAGCTCCCTTTAAGAGGAAGAATGAGTCACCACATAAATTATTCAGGGCTTGGAGTCCTTTAGAGAATTGCTCTCTGGTCTTTGATTGAGGCAGGGATCTTCTTCCACAGCCCAAGTCTGAGTAGAGGTAACAATTTTTATTTCTCAGATGCGGAGAAAGGCCATGCAAGGATAATTAGGCCATAGGTAACAAGGCCTCCTCCATCCTGTATCTTTATGATTGTCAAAAGCATCACCTTGTGCATGGAATTATTTTCCTTAAAGGCCAGAACTGTTGCTTGGTCTAGATTAGGTGTTGCTGCAAAAGGATTAATTGCTAGCAAGGTGCAGTGTGACACACCAGTGTGCCCACGTTCACATATCAGCTTTACCATTTTCCAGGCAAATAGATTGCTTTCTGCTCAGTGCCAACGTCATCATCAGTAAAATGAGGATAATGGTACTTGTCTCACAGAGTTAGTAGGAGGACATAATACAGGTCAAGTGTTTAGATTAGTACCTGGCAGATACAAAGATGAGTACTCAGGCTACATTGAGTGAGTGAGTGAGTGAGTGAAGTTGCTCAGTCGTGTCTGACTCTTTGCGACCCCGTGGACTGTAGCCCACCAGGCTCCTCCGTCCATGGGGTTCTCCAAGCAAGAATACTGGAGTGGGTTGCCATTTCCTTCTCCAGGGGATCTTCCCGACCCAGGAATCAAACCCACGTCTCCTGCATTGCAGACAGATGCTTTAGCCTCTGAGCCACCAGGGAAGCCATTAGTTATTATATAATCCCTGCTTCCAGGAACTAAGAGAAAGATACACTTAAATAGACATACTTCTACAATACATGCAGCCAACAAGTAAGAACATAAAGCAAAAGCAAAATTAGACAGTAGGTATTTTATTACTTTATTACAAATAGTGGAGAAAAGAAGCTAAAGGCAAAGGAGAAAAGGAAAGATATACCCATTTGAATGCAGAGTTCCAAGAAATGGCAAGGAGAGATAAGAAGGCCTTCCTCAGTGATCCATGCAAAGAAACAGAGGAAAATAATAGAATGGGAAAGAACAGAGATCTCTTCAAGAAAATTAGAGATACCAAGGGAACATTTCATGTAAAGATGGGCACGAGAAAGGACAGAAATAGTATGGACCTAACAGAAGCAGAAGATATTAAGAAGAGGTGGCTAGAATACACAGAAGAACTATACAAAAAAATCTTCATGACCCAGATCACCACAGTGATATGATCACTCACCTAGAGCGAGACATCCTGGAATGTGAAGTCAAGTGTACATCAAGGCTGTATACTGTCACCCTGCTTATTTAATTTATATGCAGAGTACATCAAGATTGCCCGGAGAAACATCAATAACCTCAGATACGCAGATGACGCCACCCTAAAGGCAGAAAATGAAAAAGAACTGAAGAGCCTCTTGACAAAAGTGAAAGAAGAGAGTGAAAAAGTTGGCTTAAAACTCAACATTCAAACAATTAAGCTCATGGCATGCGGTCCCATCAATTCATGGCAAATAGATGGGGAAACAATAGAAACAGTAAGAGACTTTATTTTGGGGGCTCCAAAATCTCTGCAGATGGTGATTGCAGCCATGAAATTAAAAGATGCTTGCTCCTTGGAAGAAAAGCTGTGACCAACCTAGATAGCATATTAAAAAGCAGAGACATTACTTTGCCAACAAAGGTCCATCGAGTCAAAGCTATGTTTTTTTCAGTAGTCATGTATGGATGTGAAAGTTGGACCATAAAGAAAGCTGAGTGCTGAGGAATTGATGCTTTTGAACTGTGGTGTTGGAGAAGACTCTTGAGAATCCCTATTTATAAAACTTGTGTGTAATATAGTTTTTACTTACCTTAATTGGTCAGTATCTTCTCACTGAGAGAGCTGATTCTTAGATAGGTTAATAAGGAGTCCGGAGCCCTAGAGAAAGAGGTCCAGGGCTTTCAAGGAGGAGAAAAGTATAAATGTTCCTTAGTCTTAGTCACATAAGACTTTTATTTAAGCCCAGAGCTATTTTCTTTAAGTTATTAGTTACTATATATTCTTTAAGCTATACCTTTTTATTTTCTTTAAGCCCAGAGCTGGTGATCACACAGCAAAACAACTCATCTTAAACTCTGTACTAAGGATTATATAACAACAAGGTATACTAATCATGTTATCTTAGGTGCAGTGGGTCTGGTAAGATTTTTTTCTATTGTTAGTTCTAACCTTGTTAATTTAAGAAGTGTGTTGTGGGAGTGGGTCTGGTAAAAGTATATAAGACTTTGCTAAGACCAGGGCACTCTCCATCCCCCTTCTGATGTCCATGTCAGATGCTTTCTCTGTCTTTATACTTTAATAAAACTGCTACACAAAAGCTCTTGGGTGATCAAGCTTGGTCCCTGGTACCAAAGCTAACTCTTCTTCTTTTGAGATCACGAATCTGACATCATTCACCAAAAGCTACCACCACTGTTCACTGTCCAGGCTAAATGACTTTGTCCGTGAAGACTTTCTCTATAATCCCAGCAGATGGACGGAACGTATTTATCCCTTTCTGTGGAGTCAACACATCATGCCTATGGAGGCATACCATATTCATCATACACTCCCTTGGTTTAGAGTTATTTTTATGAAACCCACCAGGTTTAAGTACCTTGGAAGACAGAAATTGCTCCTTATTCGTCTTTACATCCGTCCTCTGACCTGACCCCGCCACTGGCACTTGCACAGTGCAGACTGTGGTGCCTGATACACTGATTTGACAGATGTGGGCTGGGTCCATGAATCTCTGGGATGTAAGCAAGCATAAGGGTGAAGATGGGGAAGAACTCCTCATGTAGCCCAAGTTGTTGTTCAGTTGCTAAGTGGTGTCTGATTTTTTGCCACCGCATGAACTGCAGCACACCAGGCTTCCCTGTGCTTCACTACCTCCCGGAGCTTGCTCAGACTCATGTCCATTGAGTTGGTGATGCCATCCAACCATCTCATCCTCTGTTGTCCCCTTCTCCTCTTGCCCTCAATCCCTCCCAGCATCAAGGTCTTTTCCAAAGAGTCAGCTGTTCACATCAGGTGGCCAAAGCATTGGAGTTTCAGCTTCACCATCAGTCCTTCCAATGAATGTTCAGGGTTGACTTCCTTTAGGATGGACTGATCTGATCTCCTTGCTTTCCAAGGGACTCTCAACAGTCTTATCCGGCACCACAATCCAAAAGCATCAACTCTCAGGTGCTCAGTCTTCTTTAGGGTCCATTAAGAACCCCATGAATACAATGTAGCCCAAGTGGCAAAACAAAAAGTAGATGCCTATAACCCAGGAGGTGCAACCACTAACTAAAATTCAATGTCTGAGAACAAATTCTTGCATACATCAGGAGCTAGCCACATTCACACCCTCTTCTGAAAGAACTGTCTCCACACTCAGAACCCCTGGGAAATGATGGATGAGTCAATTGTGTTGTTCTGTCAGTTCATCTTCTAGCCTGAGTTAATTGAATGAGGGCAGTCAGTTCATTGAAAGCCTCCTTCATAGAAACCTAAAACCTCAAGAGGTGAGGCTGAGCTAACGGCTCTCCCAATCGAGAATGTCAGATTGGGATTTGGAGTATTTAACCAAGAGCTATTAACACCAGAGCTGCTGTAATAACAACACAGCTGTATTTATTGAGCATGATGTACTATGTGTCATGACTGTTCAGAGTATTTAAAGAACATTATCATATTTACTCCTCACAATACCTTTGAAGTTGAGGGTGTTACTCAGTTCAGTTCACTTAACTCACTTAGTCGTGTCCAACTCTTTGAGACCCCATGAATCGCAGCATGCCAGGCCTCCCTGTCCATCACCAACTCCCAGAGTTCACTCAAACTCAGGTCCATCAAGTTGGTGATGCCATCAGCCATCTGATCCTCTGTCGTCCCCTTCTCCTCCTGCTCACAATCCCTCCGAGCATCAGAGTCTTTTCCAATGAGTCAACTCTTGAGGTGGCCTAAATATTGGAGTTTCAGCTGTAGCATCATTCCTTCCAAAGAACACGCAGGACTGATCTACTTTAGGATGGACTGGTTGGCTCTCCTTGCAGTCCAAGGGACTCTCAAGTCTTCTCCAGCACCACACTTCAAAAGCATCAATTCTTCGGTGCTCAGCCTTCTTCACAATCCAATTCTCACATCCATACATGACCACTGGAAAGAGCCTACATAGCCTTCACTAGACAGACCTTTGTTGGCAAAGTAATATCTCTGCTTTTTAATATGCTATCTAGGTTGGTCATAACTTTCCTTCCAAGGACTAAGTGTCTTTTAATTTCATGGCTGCAGTCACCATCTGCGGTGATTTGGGAGCCCCCCAAAATAAAGTCTGACACTGTTTCCACTGTTTCCCCAGCTATTTCCCATGAAGTGATGGGACCAGATGCCATGATCTTCGTTTTCTGAATGTTGAGCTTTAAGCCAACTTTATCACTCTCCTCTTTCACTTTCATCNATAAAGTCTGACACTGTTTCCACTGTTTCCCCATCTATTTCCCATGAAGTGATGGGACCAGATGCCATGATCTTCGTTTTCTGAATGTTGAGCTTTAAGCCAACTTTTTCACTCTCCTCTTTCACTTTCATCAAGAGGCTTTTGAGTTCCTCTTCGCTTTCTGCCATAAGAGTGGTGTGATCTGCATATCTGAGGTTATTGATATTTCTCCTGGCCATCTTGATTCCAGCTTGTGTTTCTTCCAGTCCAGCGTTTCTCATGATGTACTCTGCATAGAAGTTAAATAAACAGGGTGACAATATACAGCCTTGACGTACTCCTTTTCCTATTTGGAACCAGTCTGTTGTTCCATGTCCAGTCCTAACTGTTGCCTCCTGGCCTGCATACAGATTTCTCAAGAGGCAGGTTATGTGGTCTGGTATTCCCATCTCTTTCAGAATTTTCCACAGTTTATTGTGATCCACACAGTCAAAGGAAGCCCATAGACAATATATAAATGAATGAGCATGCTGTGGTATTGGTTTCCTGAAAGTGAAAGTGTAGTCACTCAGTTGTATCCAAGTCCTTGCAACCCCATGGACTGTAACCCATCAGGCTCCTCTGTCCATGGAATTCTTTAGGCAAGAATACTAGAGTGGGTTGCCATTTCCTTCCCTAAGGGATCTTCCCAATCCAGGGATAGAACCTGCATCTTTTTCATTGCAGAGTCGATGATTAAGTCTACATAATTGTATTTTAGCATTTCCTGGGGATGCTCAAAACAACAGAAATGTATTCTCTCACAGTTTGGGAGGTTAGAAGTCCAAAGTCAAAGTGTTAGCAGGGCTGTGCTCCCTCTAAAGACTCTAGGGAAGAATCCTCCCATGCGTCTTCAGTCCCAGAAGAATCTCTGTGGCAGCATAACTCCCCTCTTAAATTCAGTCTTCACCTGGCCTTCTTCCCTCCGTGTCCTCTGTATCTCTGTATCCAGATTTTCTGCTCCTCTTCTGATGAAGACATCAGTCATGTTTGCTTTAGGGCCCATCCTCATCCAGTAAGACCTCATCTTAACTAACTACGTTTGTAAAACCCCTAGTTCCAAATAAGGTCACAGTCTGAGTTTCTAAGTAGACATGAATGGGGAGGGGGGTAATATTCAGAGCAGTAGAACCACGTCCCAAGAAAACTTTAGCTACAAAGATAGATGGTGAGACAGATTTGATCCATGGGCCTTGATTTGCTGAAATTTCACTAAGGTTGTTAAACTTAAGGACATAGAGACGTTTGCAGTATTTTGTTTTTAATGTCTGTGAGGTAGGTAGTGATATTCCTTCTTTCATTTCTGATATTGATAACTTGTGTTTTTTCTCTTTTTTCTTTGTCAGTCTACCTATAGGTTTATCAATTTTAGTGATCTTTTAAAAGTATTGGGTTTTAGTTTAATTGATTCTTTTCTATTTTCTTCCTGGTTTCAGTTTCATTGATTTCTGTTCCGATCTTTATTATTTACTCTTTCTGCTTACTTTGAGTTTATTTTGTACTTTCCCACTCCACCTCAGTTTCTTAAGAAAAAAGCTTAGATTATTGATTTGAGACCTTTCTTCTTTATTAATATAAGTATTTAATAAATACATAAAAATTAAATAAATAAAATAATAACTTTTTCTCCAAGCATTTCTTCAACTGATACTATACATTTTGGTATTTTTCACTTTTATGCAGTTCAAAATATTCTCTAAGATTTCCTCTTTGATTCATGAGTTACTTAGAAGTATGTTAATTTCCAAGTGTTTGGAGATATTTAAGTTACCTTTCTGTTATTGATTTTTAGTTTAATTCACTAGGTCAGAAAACATACCTTGAATTCAACTTCTAAAAATTTGGTAATACAAATGTTCAGCTTTTGTTATTGTCCCACTACTACTGCTGCTGCTAAGTCACTTCAGTTGTGTCTGATTCTGTGTGACCCCATAGACAGATCCCTGAAATTCTGTTCATCTTTTATTCCAAGTCTTTTTTCTGTCTGATGTTCAAATTACATAACTATCACTCACCCAAGTTCATTCATTCTTTCCTCTGTGGTTTTCACACTGTATTGGACCCATTCAGTGAATTTTTAATTCAGGTTTTTTTTCTTTTTTTAGTTCTAAAATTTCTGTTTGGTTATTCTTCTTTATATCTTCTGTTTCTTTGCTGAGTCTTTTTAACTTTCTATTTCAAGAGTGTTCACACTAACTTCTTGGAGCTGCTTTAAAATCTTTTTCTGATAATCCAACATCTGTGTCATCTTGGGATTGACATTTGTTGCTTTTCTCTTTGCTTGTGAGTTAAGATTTTCTTTGTTCTTAACAGGCCAAGCTAAATATTNAGTCTTTTTAACTTTCTATTTCAAGAGTGTTCACACTAACTTCTTGGAGCTGCTTTAAAATCTTTTTCTGATAATCCAACATCTGTGTCATCTTGGGATTGACATTTGTTGCTTTTCTCTTTGCTTGTGAGTTAAGATTTTCTTTGTTCTTAACAGGCCAAGCTAAATATTCTGGGTCTTACTTAAACCCTAAGACGTGTGTCGGGGGCTTTTATTGTTAGCAGGTAATCAGCCAAGTTAAGTTTAGGCTGCACGTTCAGCTCTGTTCCGCCTCCTGTATGTTGTGGTTCCAATATCAGTTAGGTTTTTGAATGATTGCAGTGTTTTGAGGGACAGTCCCATGTGTGGCCAGTCTGAAGTCTAGGTGGTGACCTGCAATGTTAGCTCGGTTCTCAAAGCCTGGATAAACTATTTAGGATCATACCCAAGCATACACAGCCCAGAAGTGAGGCCTGGAATTCATACATACGTTATGGGATTCCTCTCTTGAGCTCCCTCTTCTCCATGATCCACCTGACACTTTCCCTGCAGCCTCCCTTCCCAGAGTTGCAGACAGAAATCTGGGATGAGGGGGAGCAGGTCTATCCTATGCTCTTGGGATCACAGCTACTCTGGTGAGGGATAAGCTCAGAGAGGGACACCTGCTCTGCTGACTAAATCTCCATCATTGGGTAACTGTCACTCCTGACACCACAGTGTTGCCTGGGGCTGTGGCCAGAAAAAAAAAGGGGTGACATAAAAGCATCACGGGATGTCTCCTGCTCTTGGTAACCCATATGGGACCCACTTTCCCATTCCCTGGTCCAGAAATAGAAGCTTCTCTTGGGATCTCTTTCTGTCCACACCCAATGAGCACTTCTGAGTTTCAGGCTGCTTTTAAATCCAGGATAGGCATTATCAGACAGGTGAAACTTCGAATTCTTACTCAATCCACCTACCACCATTTATTTTTTGGATCCTCTGATACCTGCTCCATGACCAAGCTTTATAGTTTTAGGCAGTGGGAGATAAGATCGGGATATGCTTACTCCATCTCCTCAGAACTAGAACCCAAATTCTTATTTTTATAAAAGGGAAAACCCATCTCCTTTGGCTGATGTCTGAAATTCCACCATCAGAGAAGCCCATCACAATAGCAATTGTTTTGCCAGTTTACCTCTAAGAATGGTGTTACCCATACCCAATCTATATCCCGTGACAACTCAAGGCACAATCTGCTGCAAGCACCCGGCTATTTCCTCGTCCCCACTCAGGCCCTTCCTAACCTTTTCCTATGTGCTCAAAGTGCAAGTTTTCCTCACTTTGAGACAGAAGAGGAGAATTCTCCCCCTGCTAATGACTCTCCCTGATTGATGGTTGGCAGGGCCCACACGGCAGGAGTGGTGGACCCAAGCCAGGACCTTGGAGAGCTCCCGCCACTCTCCTGGGGAGGAGGAAGACAAAGCTGTAAACCTGGCTGAGCCTGTGAGGCAGGGCTTTCCACTCCATCATGATGTAATCACCTGTTTACCTGTCTGTCGTTACAGCTGGAGAACTCCTTCAGAAGGGCCAGCACCTTGTTCTCTGTTTATCTCCACAGTCCAGCACTGTGCCTAGCATGTCAATAAAGAGGTGATCAGTGGTTGTGTAAATGAATGAATGAATGATGTTACGATCTCTCCCCTTGGCCCCCTTTCTTGCCTCTCAAGGGCTAAATTAGTTCACCATTTGTTGGGCATCCTCAATGTGCCGTACATTTTACATTTAATATCTCATTTCCCAGCGGGGGAGGTGGTATCATTCTTTTTAACTAAAAACTGGGGCTTTCCAGGTGGTGCTTGTTGCTGCTGTTCAGTCACTCAGTCGTGTCCAGCTCTGTGAGACCCCATGGACTGCGGCACGCCAGGCTTCCCTGTCTTTCACCATCTCCCAGAGCTTGCTCAAACTCATGTCCATTGAGTCAGTG
>SJYV01030090.1:0-11076 GCA_006410875.1 Neotragus pygmaeus
ATATTAAATATATGTAATACATTAAATATATATGTATTAAACATATATATAATATATGATATATACTATATACATTTTATATAGTGTATAAAATTATATATAAATTCATACATATAAACTAAAAATTAATTATATAAATTATATATACAAATATATAAAAGTAGAAAATATTTATATTTTACTCTTGTCACATTCTGTTCAAACGATGGTTTGCAGGAAGACAGAAAGGTGCCCAGGATTGATTCAAGGGTGGTAGGAGCTCAGAGGCCTTAGCAGCAATACTGGGTCGCCCTGGAGGTGTTCCTAGAGGTGTTTTCTGGAGCAGCACAGGCTCTCACCACAAAGCCAGGGCAGGTCCAGTCTGCATCCATCCCTGAAATCTCTCCCATCTCCCTCAGCTATGGGGAATTGGGCTGAAGTAACTAAATCCATGATGGAGAAAACTTGAGAACCTGAACAAATTTATTGGTGTCTTGAACTTTGAAATCATAGAAGAAAATCTTAGTAAGTACTACCAGCAATGGGGAGAACTTGTCAGACTTATGCAAAGTTAAATCCAGAGCCTGACAGAAGGCATAGCTGCCCACCTCTACTCACTCTCTGTCCTTCTATTTATCAGTCACTCTTTAGCGAAAGTGAAGTTGCTCAGTCGTGTCCAACTCTTTGCGACCCCATGGACTGTAGCCTAACAGGCTCCTTCATCTATGGGATTTTCCAGACAAGAATACTAAAGTGGGTTGCCATTTCCTTCTCCAGGAGATGTTCCTAACCCAGGGATTGAACCTAGGTCTTCTACATTGTAGGCAGCTGCTTTACCATCTGAGCCACCAGTGAAGTCCTCTTTAGCCCTCTGGAATCAGCTTTCCCACTTCACTACTGATAAAGCAACTTTATCAAAATTGTACAAAGAATTCCAGAAAATGTCATTATTTTCCTTCCCGATACTGTCCCCCTGGGACTTCTGTAGCATGACACCTTTATTCCACCTTTTATGTGTTCAGTGGAAACAATTATGATGTTTATTGAATGGAGTGTTTATAAGTAAAATGAATTATTTATTGAATAAGCAATGATGTGTTTCTTGAAAAATCACAAATTATGATGGGCCCAACAGTGAGGTGAACAAATTGAGGTGACTTGGACTTACTTTTGGTCAGGGCAGCAAGATTGCTGGCAAGTCATTTTCAGCAGAAAATGTTTCCAAAAAACATGTTCCTTCTTAAGAATCAAAATTCAAATCTGATTTTTAAGACTACCTATGTAGGACTTCCCTGGTGGTCCAGTGGTTAAAAATCTGCCTGCCAATGCAGGGCACGAAGGTTTGGTCCCTGATTTCATGTGCCCTGGAGCAACAAAGCCCATGTGCTAGAAACAGCAACACCAAGCAACAAGAGAAGGCACCACAATGAGACGCCTGGGCATGACAATCAGAGACTATCCTGGTTCTCCACAGCTAGAGAAAGCCGATAGGCAGCAACGGAAGACTCGGCAGCCAAAGCTAAAATAAACAAATAAATAACATTTTATAAAATGACATTCTTCAAAAACAATACACACAATTTTTAGGTAACAGATAGGACGTAACACATAGCATAAGTGCTAATTGATTTACAGTAAAATGTCTTCTGTTTGACTTAGGATTTGGCACAGGAATGATAAAAAGAAAGGAAGTAACTCTTGTTAAAAGGGAGAAGTAAAAACAACCTTAAAACAGTCTCTTTAGAATAGATTGTAAAGCATGTAAGAAAATATAATAACTAAAAACACTGAATAATTCCCCAAGCTAGAGTGCCTTTGTAGAATTCAATAAAGAAATTTTGACAAGCAGAAATTGAGGTGTACAAAGATATGCAAAAATCCTTACTCTTGTCACATGAAACCCAATCTCTTATCCCCCAAAACATTTATGCCTCTTGTTTTGTCTACTAAGCATTTAATAGAGTACAAAGTTAATATAACAAAGCATCTTAGCTCAGAAACCGGTTGACAGTGAAAGTGGCAAGTGGAACAGAGGACTGTCCCCACCCCCACGCCCTGTGAACCACTTCCCAGGAACCACTCGGTTTCTACAAGACAGTCTTCTCCTATTTTTCCTTTAGTTCTCAAGAACATTCTTGGCAAGTCTGTCTGCCCTCAAGGCCATAACCAATCTCTCCCTTGCTGTCTTCACTGTCAGCAAATATCTATATCTGTTACTGGCCATATGCAGAGGACCTGTGGGAGGAAAAGTCCTAATCTTGGGTCCATCTCTGCCTTGTCAGAAGACTCAACAGTGATGGGCTCAGGGCTGGTGTGCAGAGCCAGCAATTACCCACAAAACATTTGTGCTGTCCAAGGTCCTGAAAGGCTCTCCTTTAGGGCTGTAGGCCTGGAGCTCCTGCAGCCTCCTGAATGCCCAGACTTGCTGCAGCTTCTCCCAGGGTCCCCTCTCATCGACAGTGCCTGATCACATCACCAGGATTGGAGGTGATCCTTGTCACTGGCTTTTGGAAAGTGCATCTGGTCAGCCTCAGAGGAGGTATAGATCTGTCATGATGTCTCTGCTTGGCCTTGGCTAAAAGCTCTTGTCTTTTCCAATTTTTTGGCCATCATATTTCTTTCGAACCTCCCCTTTTAAAGCAAAATGAAATGTAAAATGTGAACAAAATGGAGGATGAAACCACTGCCAGTTAGAGAGAATGTTCTCAGCACATTTGGATAACCACACTGCATTCTCCCCAGTGAAATGAATCTCAAATTGCTCTGTGCATCACATTTATTCAGTGGATTGACAGAATTCAGACTTCTGGCTCTCAATGCCAATAGTCTGGGGTGGAGACAAAAGATTGCATTTCCAAGCATTCCCATTGGATGATGACACATTGAGAACTGAATCCTGAGGCATCAAGCAGACATTCAAAGAACAGAAAGCTCCAGGTCATCATCCAGTACCAATTCTAGACTTTCCCCTAGTCATCCTCCTTCGAGGATGTTTTCCTTTTCCCATCCCTGTCAACCACAAACTTTGTGGTTGGTCAAAACATGCTGGTCCCCTGAATCCAACATCACCTGGACAAAGAGATCACAGGGTTTGTCAAATATCAAGACATTAAACTTTGATATATCTTCTTTTACTTTCCTTTAAGACACACAATTATCTAATTTTCATCATCCTTTAGTACCTGATCTCCAATGTGATCATTTACCTCTCAACTCTCATACACTTTGCTTTCAAACCCAAGTCCCATCTTCTCTCAAATATTCTCCTGCTTATGACATAACTTAGAAAAGCCATATTCTCTTCATGAAGTTCCTTTTTCCCACTGTAAGCAGCTATTTTCTCCCTTCTTCCCCTCCTCTTACTCCTCTCTCTTATCTCACTTAATGATTCTTGCTTCTTATAGATTGGTCCTGCTTTCACATCTGTTCTACATCTACACCTTCTTCCAGGCAATCCCATCCATTTCCCTGGCTTCCAATATTCTTAATGAACAAGAAATTCACAGTTTCCTTGATCTGAGTTCAGTCTTAACAGACAAATATCCATCTGTCCGCCCACCACATCAGTGATAATATTCATGACTCAACTCACAGTGACCAGGTCATAAGCTGAATCAACCAGTTCCCCCAAATAATTCATCTTTATCTCAATGTCCTCATAAACTCACTTGTTGGAACTAATATCTCATCGTCTAACCGTGAATGGCACTCTGGACACCCTACCACTCCACACTCTTATGCCAACTAGCCAATCACTTGACCTTTGGAATCTACCTGAAGCTTCCCAATTTTTCAATAATTTGTGGGCATCTTTCATTTGATCTACAAAGTACCATTTCCACAGAATGACCTTTCCTGATGCCATATCAAAATAAATCTTACATTGTCTCTTTGTCAATTTTTAAATTTTAAGTGTAATATTATCTACTTATCTTTGATTGTCTTTCTCAGTAAGTTGACTACTGAATGAAGACAGAGAAATTTAATATTTTCTTGGATATAATCACTTATTGCTTTGGCTTTCCAAGGAGCACAAATAACTTTTTTTTTTTTTTGAGAAACTATGCACACTCCAAAAAGCACTTTCCAAGTTTTTCTAACAAATTCACACAACTACAATTATAAAATGAGTTTCTCTTTTGTGGTAAACTGCAATCAGTTGTCACTAAGATTTCAACCCTTTCTCTCTGAGATCCATTGTGAGACTCATCACACTAACCTATTTAAATTGTAAACCTCCTGATGAGGCTCCTTTCCTTGAAATCTTACATTTCTGTCTCCTCAAGATATTTTTAAAGGGAAACCATAAGCCTCATTTTATTCCTGTTTTCCTGACATTATTATTAGACTAACTTTTACATTAGTCAAGATATAATGGAATGTTTGATAGAAAAATGACTTTATCTGCTTATTTATCCATCAGCCCTTATATACTGAGTTGTTTGCTAAAACCCGAGACTCGGAATTTAACTTAACCAATTCAGTGCTCAGATTATTTTCATCTTGGGGAGAGAAAAGGGTCATAAACTAAGAAATGTCTAATAATAGTGTTAAATATAATTAAGTGTTATGATAAACAGTAAGATCAACATAGAAACAGAGGGAATAAGAGGGATTTATAGAGAGAAGTAAGGAGAGGGAATAGGAAAATAAATTATCTACAATGATGGATGACACGAGATTCAGTCAGTTCAGTTCAGTTCACTTCATTTCAGTCACTCAATCGTGTCCGACTCCCTGTGACCTCATGAATTGCAGCATGCCAGGCCTACCTGTCCATCACCATCTCTCGAAGTTCACTCAAACTCACGTCCATCGAGTCTGTAATGCCATCCAGCCATCTCATCCTCTGTCGTCCCCTTCTCCTCCTTCCCCCAGTCCCTCCCAGAGAAGACCTATTTGAAGCATAGAACAGAATTTTAAAAAACAAGAAGAAGGGGAAAAAAAGACCAAACACTCTGTGGGAAAAGGATTGTCCATAGAGGAGAACAATTTAACTACTCTAGGGCCAAAAACTACTTCCACTATCTAAGGATTTTGGTTTAAAAACACACACACACACATATTTCATCAGTTAGCCCAACAAAGCTGCATGTACAAAATTATACACAAGCTTGAATATTTATTAATAAACCTTAAAACCTGGGAAATAACTTTCAATAAGAAAGGTTGTTTAGTTGCTAAGTGATGTCCAGTTCTCTGAAACCCCATGGTATGTAGCCTGACAGGCTGCTCTGTCCATGGGATTTTCCAGGCAATAATACTGGATTGAGTTGCCATTTCCTTCTCCAGGGATCTTCCTGACCCAGGGATAAAACCAGAGTCTCTGTCATCTCCTACTGGCAGGCAAATTCTTTACCACTGAGCTACCAGGTATCTCCTGATTTCAAGAGCTAAATTCTGCTTACTGAGATTTTAAACAAGAAAAAAGCATCCTAATGAATACTCTTGCCAACAAAATGGATTCCACACACACCAGAAGAGGCTGGCTTAGAAATCTGGTCAGTGCAGGTTCCCGCATCTTCTAAGAGCTTCCAGAGCTTCTCCTGACTCACTGCTGAGAGGCAGGTATAGCCTGAGCCTTGCCAGAAAGCACAGTGACTTCTGTCTCTTATTCTGCTTCTACATGGGAAGAGAGTGAACAACCCAGTCACAGGATAACCCAAGCCAGAGGACACGCGCTATGTCTCAGACAACGGGATCAGAGTCTTATCTACAAATACCGGAATTTGGGGCTATGGGCAATATTAGATACTATTGAATAATATGAAATACTATATGAAAAATTTAATAATTTGTGAGTGGAGATGTTATTTCCACTTTCAAAATTTTGATGTTTCCATTTTTATGGATACTTTCTACAAAAACAGTTATGGACATGTCTATAAGCTAAAATTTCCATACAATTTATGTTTATCAGGAAACAAACTACAGCTTGTTTCAATGTTTAAATAAAAGACTGTTGAACATATTTACTAACAAGTCTATGAAATCTATAATACAAAGTCATTAATAAGAACTGAATGTTTTGTACGTTGACATTTCACCTAACTACAGGTAAATCTGAGATGACTTTTTGGTTTCACTTTCTGCCATCAGAGTGGTATCCATCTGCATATCTGAGGTTGTTGATATTTTTCCCAATAATCTTGATTTCAACTTGTGATTCAACCAACTCAGTATTTTGCATGATGTACTCTGCATACAAGATAAATAAACAGATAACAATATACAGCTTCTTTTACTCCTCTCCTGACTTAAAACCAGTTCCATATAAGGTTCTAACTGTTGTTTCTTGGCCCGCATACAGGTTTCTCAGGAGACAGGTAAGGTAGTCAGGTATTCCCATCACTTTGAGACTTTTCCACAGTTTGTTGCAATCTACAGAGTCAAAGGCTTTATTGTAGTCAATAAAGCAGATATTTTTCCAGAATTCCCTTGCTTTCTCTGATCCAATGAATGTCGGCAATTTGACACCTGGGTTCCTTTGCCTTTTTTAAACCCAGCTTATACATCTGGAAGTTCCCCATTCATGTACTGCTAAAGTCTAGCTTGAAGTATTTTGACAATAACCTTACTAGCATGTGAAATGAGCACAATTGTACAATAGCTTGAACATTCTCTGGCATTGTCCAATTCTTTGGGATCGGAATGAAAACAAACCTTTTTTAATCCTGTGGCCACTGCTGAGTTTTCCAAGTTTAATAGCGTATTGAGTGTACCACTTTAATAGCATCATCTTTTAGGATTTGAAAAAGATCATCTGGAATTCCCTTACCTCCACTATCTTTGTTCATAGTGATGTTTCCTAAGGCTCACTTGACTTCACATTCCAAGATGCGTGGCTCTAGATGAGTGACCACATCATTGAGGTTATCCCAGTCATTAAGACTTTTTGGTGTAGTTCTTCTGTGTATTCTTGCCTCCTCTTCTTAATCTCTTCTCCTTCTGTTAGGTCCTTGCCATTTCTGTCCTTTATCATGTCCATCCTTGCATGAAACGTTCCCTTGATATCTCAAATTTTCTTTTAGGGACCTCAAATTTTCTTTAAGGGATCTCTGATTTTACCCATTCTATTGTTTGCCTCTATGTCTTAGCATTGTTCTTCTTTGGGTATATCTAATCCATTCTTGTTTGCTTTTTGCTTCTCTTCTTTCCTCAGGTATTTGTAAAGCCTCTTCAGAAAACAACTTTATCTTCTTGCATTTCTCTTTCTTGGGGTTGGTTGTGGTCACTGATTCCTCTGCAGTGCTATGAACTTCTGTCTATAGTTCTTCAGGCACTCTGTCTGTTAGATCTTATCCCTTGAATTTATTCATCATCTCCACTGTGAAATGGATTTGATAGATCCTGTCTGAATGGTCCAGTGGTTTTCCCTACTTTCCTATGTAAGCCTGAATCTTGCAATTAGGAGTTCATGATCTGAGCCACAGTCAGCTCCAGGTCTTGTTTTTGCTGACTGTATAGAACTTCTCTATAATTGGCTGCAAAAAATATAATCAACCTGATTTTGGTACTGACTGCTTGAGGATGTCAATGTGTAAAGTTGTCTCTTGTGTTATTGGAAAAGGTTATTTGCTATGACCAGTGTATTCCCTTGACAAAACTCTGTTAGCCTTTGCCCCGCTTCATTTTGTACTCCAAGGCCAAACTTGCCTATTACTCCAGGTATCTCTTGACTGACTTCCTATTTTTGCATTCCAGTCCCCTGTAATGAAAAGGATATCTTTTTTTGCTCTTAGTTTAGAAGGTCTTGTAGGTCTTCATAGAACCAGTTAGCTTCAGCTTCTTCAGCATTAGCACTTGGAGCATAGATTTAGATTCCCATGATGTTGAATGGTCTGCCTTGGAAATGAAACTAGATCATTCTGTCATTTTTGAGATTATACCCAAGCACTGCATTTCATACTCTTGTTGACTATGAGGGCTATTCCATTTCTTCTTCTTCTTTTTTTAAATCAAACAAAATCACATTTATTTCAATAGCTCCAAGTGCAAATACAGCAAGCCAGTACACAGTTTCAGGACACTGCTTTAATACAAAGAAAACTTGATATACAAAAATGAAAGGGTAAATAGCAGAAATAAAGCTCAATAAAAAAAAAAAAGTTCAAGTAACCTGAAAATCTTTAGACTAAAATAGTCTTACATCAATTCATAAATGCCTTAATTTATAGATAACAGTGGTACATTGTAATCAAAAAGGACTTCCCAAAGAGTCACTTCAAACTGGTCAGCTCCAGATAACAAGAAATTCCTGGCACCGGTTATTCTGGATTCGGCACTCACTCATACTGTACAGACTGGTATAGTTCAATCCATGGTATTTGATTTTTATGCAAATTCAAAAAAGGCATTTAAAATTCAATAGGAGGCCAACACCACTACCAAGAGTTCCTGAAACGGCCACTATATATTTAAAAGGTTTAAAGACCAATTTTGGCTTCAGACTCATGGTACAATGTTGGGGAAAAGACTTTAGTTAACACTCTTTCCATTACTTAAATCCTTTTTGTAAGATTAGCAAAATGGCCCTTAAAACTTCCTCAAGAAGTTTATTTAAATATATGAAAACTGTATTTAAATATATGAAAACTGTATTTAAATATATGAAAGCTCCCACTAAGAAATTAATTAAACTTTGTTAATATTCTTTTTAATCACTTAATGGCCAAATCATGTTTATTTCTGCTCCCCAAAAGCAATGTTAGCTACTAGCTTCAATTCAGAAAATGCATATTTTCTGGAAGGTTAATATGAGATGCTTAGTTTTTTTCTCAACTTTCTTAATCTTTTCATTGTAGGCATTAAATTGAGAGTCTGCTCCAAAAATTCTGCCTCCAGGCCATCTGTCCCCTATTCCATTTCTTCTAAGGGATTCTTGCCCTCAGTAGTAGATATAATGGTCATCTGAATTAAATTCAACCATTCCCATCCATTTTATTTCACTGATTAAAATGTTGACGTTCACTCTTACCATCTCCTGCTTGACAACGTCTTGATTCAAGGACTTAACATTCCACATTACTATGTAATGTTGTTGTTTACAGCATCAGGCTTTGCTTTCACCACCAGACACATCCTCAACAGAACATCAGCTCAGTTTTGGCCCATCTGCTTTATTCTTTTTGGAGCTATAGATAATTCCCTTCTGCTCCTCCCCAGTAGTATATTGGACATCTTCTGACCTAGGTGGGGAGGGGGCTCATCTTGTAGCCTCATATCTTTTTGCCTTTTCATACTGTTCGTGGGGTTCTCTCCACAAGACTACTGTAGTTGCTTGCCATTCCCTCCTCCAGTGGAGTTACGTTTTCTCATAACTCTTCAGTATGATTCATCTGTCTTGGGTGGCCCTGCATGGCATTGTTCATAGCTTCATTGAGGGCTAAAGAGGAAAGTGAAAAAATTGGTATAAAAACTCAATATACAAAAACTAAAACTTCAAGACAAATTGAAGGGGGAAAATTGGAAGTAGTGACAGATTTTCTTTTCACTTTTCCCAAATGACTGGAGACAGAGACTGTAGTCATAAAATGAAAATACATTTGCTCCTTGAAAAGAAAGCTATGACAAACCTAGACAGCATATGAAAAAGCAGAGACATCACTTGACCAACAAAAGTCCATATAGTGAAAGCTATTGTTTTTCTGGTAGTCATGTATAGATGTGACAGTTTGTCCATAAGGAAGGCTGAGTGGTGAAGAATTGATGCCTTCAAATTGTTGTGCTGGAAAAGACTCTTGAGAGTCCCTTAGACAGCAAGGAGATCAAACCAGTCAATCCTAAAGGAAACCAACCCTGAATATTCATTGGAAAGACTGATGCTGAAGCTGAAGCTCCAGTATTTTGGATATTGATACAAGAGCAGACTAATTGGAATAGGCCTTGATGCTGGAAAAAGATTGAAGGTAAAAAAGAGGGGGGCAGTAGAGGATGAGATGGTTGGATGGTATCACTGACTCAATGGACAGGAATTGAGCAACTCTGGGAGATAGTGAAGCATAGGGAAGCCTGGAGTGCTCCAGTCCGTGGAGTGGCAAAGAGTGGGACATGACTGAGTAACTGAGCAGCAACAATTGGTATTATTTCAATCATCTTACTCCTTCCTGACCCTTTGACCCTTCTCTTTATTTCATTGACAATGATTTAATTATTTTTTTATTCCATTTTCCCTCTATAAACTTGTTAGTTCCAATCACATGCAAAACTTCTGCAGTTACTTAAGTGGTCAAATTCTGAAACCTTTACTTAATATAGGATAATAAAATTAATTGCTTTTATCACCTCTCCCAAATGCTAATACCATTTCAACGTTCCTGATTTTTCCTATTACTGTGGTCATACATCTTACTTCTGCATGTATTTTATTCTCCATGAAATAGTTCTAGAATTTCTTTATAAAGTAAAATTTATTTACATTTATTTCTAAACTATTCTTTCCTTTTATCTTCATTTTCTTCTGCATTTCTGGTTTTCAATCTGATATTATTTTACTTTGTACTTCATAACTCACTCTATTCAAGGCTGCTAACAAGGAAATGTTTCAGTTTATATTTAAAAAAAACTTCTTTATTGGGGGCGATACTGATGGTGAGTATAGAATTCTGATTTGATATGATTTTGATCACTTTAATAATGGTGCTTTCTTGATCTCTACGTTATTTATGTGACATTACCAATTAGCATTTTCTTGCTTATTTGACCTTTGTATTCTCTGAAATCATTTATATTCACTCTGATTNGGGCGATACTGATGGTGAGTATAGAATTCTGATTTGATATGATTTTGATCACTTTAATAATGGTGCTTTCTTGATCTCTACGTTATTTATGTGACATTACCAATTAGCATTTTCTTGCTTATTTGACCTTTGTATTCTCTGAAATCATTTATATTCACTCTGATTATTAGACCACAATGTAATTCATTATTGTTTACCATGTATTTTTTTTTTTTGCTTAAAGACCATTGAGTTAATTCCCTCTGTGTCTTGATGTCTCCCATCCACTTGCAACATGCTTGTATATATTTTCTGAATGTTGAGCTTTAAGCCAACTTTTCACTCTCCTCTTTCATTTTCATCAAGAGGCTTTTTA
>SJYV01030092.1:0-18703 GCA_006410875.1 Neotragus pygmaeus
TCCGTTAGAATGGAAAAAGCTATAAAGGTTTGTCATTACAGAGAACACAGAGAGAAATGACAGCTGGGCTGTACCTATTTGTGTATTTCTTTCTGTTCTTTCCAGGAGAAGCTTAACACAGTAACCAAGGCTGCATTAAACTCAGTAACGATAGAGACTTCACCAAAGGTCCAGTGGTTAAGACTTGTGCTTCCAATGCAAGGGGCATGGGTTCGGTCCCTGGCCAGGGAACTAGGATCCTGCATGCTGCACAATGCAGCCAAAAAAAAAAAACAACTCGGTAATGGTGTTTAATAAAAACCCCGTATTACTAATATAGGTGAACAAGTTAATTTTTTTATGTAATTAAGATTCTATTTACATATATTTATATCTTCCCTCTTAATTTTGTATGCACTTCCAAGTTTTAGTTGGAAAAATAGAAACCAAGCCACTACTTAAAAGTTATTAAAAAAAAAAAACTCCACATAAAATATTTCATTTTAGCTACAAGTTACTCATTGTATAGGAATTTATGAATAGTCTGGATATTTCATAGAACTGCACTTCAAGAATAAATTAACCTAACCTAAGGGAACATATGACAACTTTTAAAATGGGATAAAATGTTTCATACTCAGTTGATAAGGCTATTGAAGTAGGTTAATGAGGTTAGGTATACAAGCTAAAAAGGAAAACAAATATATTTTGTGGTCCTTACTGTTTGATTGCACTATTGTTTACCACAGCTTAGTCATATCTATGTCTATATTCTAAGTATTAAGCTGATATGTAGCTATGAGATTTCTTACAGTTCTGGTAACTGGTAGCTAGTGCTGTGAAAGGTTTTGGTGTTGTAATATTCCCAATTTTGTGAGTTATATATTATATATTGAAGATGACTAATAAATTGGAGTAATATATTCAGCTGGGAAAATATGATATTTTCAAATCTTCAAGTAAGTGTATCAAATTTTTTCTTTCTCTTAAGTGAGATAAAAGTCTCACTTTCATGTTAAAATGTCTATTTATACAACAGGTTTCTCCTTTTACTGGTTTTATTAATTTTCATATTAAAATTTTTCTTATCTTTTTATACCAAAATAACGATCACACTGGTGAGTCAAACTTCCAAGATGTATTTTAGTTTGCAGGGCTTTTGGCAGACAAAATATTTAACAACAAAGCAGCTTTGTACATTTTGTGGCTTGGGGGGCAAGAATTTTGCCTTTGAAACTCTGTGTGAGGCAGTGCTGATATCAGCAAAGTCAATGATAGACAGTATTATTCATAATCATCAGCAGAAGGGTTTTACAAGTTGTGTAAATCAGAGTGGATTTATTTATTATACTATGAAATTTAATCTTTATATAAAATGCATATTCTAGCTCTTTTCCTTGTTACTACTGTTGCTTAGAGTGTAATAGCTCTGTTCCTGATTTACTTATGTACTTGAAGTACTCATTTCTGCCAAACAGATGCCCGGTTTTTTTTCTTGTAAAAAATGGTATTATTTACCTTCCTAGACAATGGAAAAGTCATAGGGACTTTGTTTAAAAAAATCACTTTCATGTTTAAAATAAATACGGAAAAAGACATAAAAAATGAAATCATCAAAGTTAAGAATTTAATGTAGCAAAGGGACTCGTCATGCTGTATTTGCCTAATATACATTTTATCTTCAAGTCAGAACATCTTGTCTGTAATAAATCTTCGACTTTTGTTGTAAGAGAGCTCAGTGATTATACTGCCAGTATAACATTTGAGGGCCTCCCCAGTAGGGCTCAGAGGTAAAGAATCCACCTGCAATGCAGGAGATGCGGGAGATGCGGGTTCAATCCCTGGGTCGGGAAGATCCCTGGAGGAGGGTGTGGCAACCCACTCCAGTATTCTTGCCCAGAGAATCCCATGGACAGAGGAGCCTGGCGGGCTACAGTCCATGTCCACGGAGTCACAAAGAGTCAGACACGACTGAAGTGACTGAGCACACAGGCATGGGTGACATTTGAATGAACACTCAGGATCCTGAACCCTCCAAATTTCACATACTTCAGTTCTTGGTTTCAAAGCGTATGTTTTTTAACAGGTTTGCATTTGACTCGGGGCTGCTTCGGTCAGAGTACCCATTAGCGATTATGGTTTGGTTGTCGTTTCTGTCAATTAAGTCAGTGAGATTCTAATTGAGTCTTGAATTATTTCTGTTTTTGAAATATTCTCTATTCAACTTTTTAAAAACCAAAAATCTGAAACATAATAGCACAACAGCGTACCACACAGAATAAAAATCACATTTTCAAAGAAAATGTTACATACTAAAGCCCTAAATTCAACTGCCATACTGCTTTATAGTATAGGCAGTAGATGAATTGTAAACTGTCTAAGAAATGTAGAAAATTAAGAATTAATTTAACTCAAAAGAGTTTTATATTAATTTTACTGTTGCCCAATCAGTTATTGAAGGCTGGAAAGAAGAAAATATACGAGAAACATTCTATGGAAATTAAAGGATAAGGGAGCTTGGTAATTTGGGAGAGTTGTGGAAATGAAGAGTGTGAATGTAGATCTCTTTCAGCTTATTTTTTAGAAATGCAAAGCAGGTGTGAGATATATGGCAGGCACAAAACAAGAACATAAAAATGTCACACTGGTGAAGTTTGGAATTGTAACTTTACTCTTTTCAAAACAAACAGTGAGTTTAAGGAACCCGTTCTACTGTTGAAGCTTGGAAGTCAGTTAAACAGGTATTGGTTGGCCAGAGAGCTCGTTCAGGTTTTTCCACATTTTAAAGCTATGATAGGGTTTGAATGACCTGATCATTTGTGTGCATTACATGAGGCAAAATAAATATATATACATAATATATATACAGCCTTCCTAGACAATAATCCTTGGACTTCCCTGGTGGCTCAGACAGTAAAGCGTCTGCCTACAGTGAGGGAGACCGGGTTTCGATCCCTGGGTTGGGAAGATCCTCTGGAGAAGGAAATGGCAGTCCACTCCAGTACTCTTGCCTAGAAAATCCCACGGACGGAGGAGCCTGGTAGGCCACAGTCCGTGGGGTCACAAAGAGTCGGACACGACTGAGTGACTTCACTTTTTTCACGTTAGTGAATGATAGAGAACTGGTCAGTAGGGCTTAGCAACTTCCCAAAGAAGCGCTCTGGTAAATGTAGATCAGACCAGACCACACGGAGTAAGGAGGTATTTATGAACCTTCCCAGCCTGAAATTTGTTAGAAGGATGGATTTTTCTTTCGTTTGAAACAACAACAAAGTATTCAAATTTACAGCATTCCTAGTAGCTGAATCCTGTGAGTCTAGAGGTGGGAATAGGGTTAGGTTCATTGGATTCTGCAACTGACTTTGGCCCTGGCTCCCTGTGTCCTTTCTACAAGCTCTATGTTTTGGTCCTTTCGTTTCCCTAATTAGAAATGGCCCACAGTATTATCAGTTATAAGTACCAGGTATGTTTTCTTTTACAAGAGAAACTATGTAAGTGTGAATCGTACTTAAACATACCTCTTTTCCCACTGTTTATATTTAGATATAAAGGATTCCCAGACTTTAGCATGAAAGTTAAAAGTCCGAGTTAATATCCTTCAATGTTTATTTTAAAAATGAGAGTGAAGTCACATTAGCACTGTCTTGCCCAGAGTAGGTTATAGGTATTTTCATCTATGTAGTATAGATTTATCTTTTCATCTTAGGATAGGCTAAAAACTTACTTCTAAAATCTTCAGAAATTTAGAGTAATTTTTTTATACTCAGCCCAGACAAACATTTTATAAATATATACATAATGTATATTATATAATATAGCTGAGTTCTGTGATTCTGTTATATATATATAACTAAGACCTACACATCTTTTCATAGCTCAAATCCCCAAAGAGGAAATGTCTCTTTAAATCAGTGTTGAAAAAAAGGAATACCGGATGTTTAACTCGTGATGTCATTTACCCAGTGAATTCTGAATGGTTTCCTTGCTATTTATTTATTTTTTAATATAAATTTATTTTAATTGGAGGCTAATTACTTTACAATATTGTATTGGTTTTGCCATACATCAACATGAATCCACCATGGGTGTACATGTGTTCCCCATCCTGAACCCCCCTCCCACCTCCCTCTCCATACCATCCCTCTGGGTCGTCCCAGTGCACCAGCCCCGAGCATCCTGTATCATCTGAAGCATGCATCACTGTCTTCTCTAGCTATGGAGTGGTACTCTGTCTTGCAAAGTACCTTTAAAACTTCCAGTAAAGAAATTAAGCTAGAGATTGTCTTACTCATTACAATAATGAAAATCAGTACAATTAAAGAAATTAGAATAACCCAGTTAAAATTATCAAATGTAGATGAGGGTAAATGAATATTGACTTTATTTTCCCCTGACCCGTGAATTTGGTCACTATCTGACCACTTGACTCAAAAAGTTCTTTGCTAAATCTGCTATTTATAATAGTATAATATGATACATTGGCACTCCTGTGGCATCCCTCTCCCCTAAAAATGTTGGGATTTTAAGAGGCTGTAAGCCGCATGACATCAAGGAAAAGACTGAATCAGAACTCATTCACCTGTTTTGATTTGTCTTAACGGCTTCTCTGGCACCTCAGTTGTGAAGAACCCACCTGCCATTGTAGGAGATGCAGATTCAATCCCTGGGTCAGGAAGATCCCCTGGAGAAGGAAATGGCAACCCACTCTAGTATTCTTGCCTGGGAAATCCCATGAACAGAGGAGCCTTGTGGGCTACAGTCCATGGGGTCACAAAGAGTTGGACACAACTTAGCGACTCAACAACAGCAATGGTACAACTTAGCTTTCATAATAACTGATCTCTAAATGATGATTCCAGAATGATTTGGTAGTAATGGGAATAAGTTATTTTTCTGGGAATTTGCTTCCCACAATGACCTGATATACAGTTGATCTTAGTATAACTTAAATTAATTATAATTTAAATTAGAACCTTCCCTGTTTAGAGATTTCTGTT
Organism: Neotragus pygmaeus; assembly: GCA_006410875.1. Classification (NCBI taxonomy): domain Eukaryota; kingdom Metazoa; phylum Chordata; class Mammalia; order Artiodactyla; family Bovidae; genus Neotragus; species Neotragus pygmaeus. The sequence continues at coordinate 4,977 of SJYV01030092.1, forward strand.
GTGCAGCAGTTTTTTTGTATACATAATGATGAGAATGAAAGCATTGCAAACTCGAGCAGTTCTTTTGTTTTCTCGCCTCCTTTTACTTGAAAAGCTTTCAGAAAGCTTTTGAGAGGTGACACAGTTCTCATAGTAACATTGCGTGATCATGTTCTTCTGCCAAGAAACTCCTAAGCTAAAATATGGAACAAAAAACACAAGCTTAACCTAATCTTGGTTTTGAATTGTGCAAGCTGAAGCATTTTCTATATCAAAGGTTGGGGTTTTTTAGTATTTATACAGTTGCATATTTTATTTTTTGTCCATCTCAAAAATTGAATTGGCATTTTATGTTCTATTTCTAATTAATTGCAGTAAAGCAAAGTGATAATTCCATTCAGACTTCTATCAGCACAAAACTTCATTATTCTTCTCTCTTGTGCTTTTGCTATAGTTTTTCAGTAACCAGTTTTCCTGCCTCATTCTCCCCTACCACTCATCCATCTTCCACATGACTGACAGAGTGGTCTTTTTAAAACACAAATTTCTTTTGTCATGACTCAGCTGAAAAAAATCTTGACTAGACTCTCCCTCTTTACAGCACACCAACCCACCTCCTTAGCATGATGGATAAGGATCTCCATGACCTCGTCCCACCATTTTTAGCATCCTCACCTACCATTTCCACTAGAGACCTTTTGTAACCCAGGAATTTGGAGTTACTCACAGTTCAGTGCTTTGGCATAATCACTTGCTGGAGATTAACTCATTTAAGATTCAGTTCAGATTTTACCTTCTGTGACACTCTGCTTAACTACCCAGAAGGTTAAGTATTTCATCCATGCTTCATAGTCTCTTGAAATTTATTCCATAAAATTATTTCAATAATTATTGAATATGTATGAATATATGAAAGAAAAGTAAAAGTGTTAGTCGCTGATTTGTGTCTGACTCTTTGCGAGCCCATGGATTGTAGCCCATGGGTTCCTCTGTCTGTGGAATTCTCCAGGCAAGAATACTGGAGTGGGTAGCCATGTCCTTCTCTAGGGGCTCTTTCCGACCCAGGGATTGAACTTGGGTCTCCCACATTGCAGGCAGATTCTTTACTGTCTGAGCTGTCTGGGAAGCCCCCGTATATAAGATATATATATGTGTGTGTGTGTGTGTATGTATATATATATGTCACATTTCAGCAATTGTATGTATGTATCTGCTTGTCAACAACTGGATTTCTCTATCTTNCCTCTCCAGGGGCTCTTTCTGACCCAGGGATTGAACTTGGGTCTCCCACATTGCAGGCAGATTCTTTACTGTCTGAGCCGTCTGGGAAGCCCCCGTATATAAGATACATATATATATGTGTGTGTGTGTGTGTATGTATATATATATATGTCACATTTCAGCAATTGTATGTATGTATCTGCTTGTCAACAACTGGATTTCTCTATCTTCATAGTTTCAGTGTCTAGCGAGCCCATTATAGGATTTTAGTAAATGTTTTTGAAATGGTGAAGGTAATATACAGCCCAGACTTCTCTGTAGTTTTGCACTTCCACAAATGAATGCATAAACTTTCCTGAGAGTTCACAAGAGGTGGGTGTGTGTTCAGAAGCATGCAGGAACTCTGGGAGAAACAACAGAAGAGAAACAGCAGGAAAGAACAGTTGATTTATGAAGGATAATCGTTAGCTACTCATGAGAAATATTTACCAAATTTGAATTCTTGTTTCTAAAGTTGAGGCTTAGAAAATTTTCTGGTAACTGCAGAATTCTTACTTGGGATTCGTAAATATGCCTTAAAGATGATCTTTCTCTTTGGCAGATGTTCTGTATTCAGTGTATACAGTCTACATAGATACATATACTAATGACCTACACAAAATAATGACACTAGAGAAAGAATTAAAAAAAAACATGAAGGTAAAATTTTCTGAAAAAATGATTTCAACCAGAGATGGAGAATGATTTGTGCAGTTTCAGGTCATTTTTCAGGTCATTTATAGTTAATGATTATTTCATTTTTTATTATGTAAATGTAAGAAGGCTTCTTTGCCACTGTTGGTGACTTAGATGGTAAAGAATCTGCCTGCATTGTGGGAGACCTGGGTTTGATCCCTGGATCCGGAAGATCCCCTGGAGAAGGTAATGGCTACCCACTCCAGTATTCTTGCCTGGAGAATCCCATGGACAGAGGAGCCTGGTAGGCTACAGTCCATGGGGTTGCAGAGTCAGACATGATTGAGCAACTGACACACATATATAGAACATAAAGACTAAAAACTATTACCTAAGGGACTGTTTTTATTTTGTGATTCTCTAAAGCCTTTTTACCATGTCTCCAAATTATGATAAAGGTTGATACAAAAAGTCCTTTAAAGTCAATTTTTAAAATTAAATAAGTCCCAAATTTGCATATAATTAAATTAAATCATCTGTTACTTCACTCAGTAGGACTTTTTCTACCTGCTCTACATTTGACTTTTGATTAATGCTGGGGATGCAAAAAAATAAGACCGCTCTTATCCAATAGAGTTCAAGTTCATGTTCATGATTATTTTTCTAGTCTCTTTAAGAAATTGGGAGGACATGTTTTTAAGGCAAATATTACTTCTCAGGGTTTTCCAGAGAAGTCTCACCTTGCATCCAAAAAACTAACAAGTTCTGTGTCATAAAGGACTAACCTTGTTTTTATGTCCATAATTTTTGTATTTTCAGGTCAACTGCAAATAATTGTTGACCATCACTCGTCAAGTACATCTTTCACCAATTCTATAAAACCCCATTTCCACAACCATAGGTGCTATACATGATTCAAATGACTAACGAGTTTATAGAACACAAGTTCAACTTTTAAGTCCATTTTAGGAAGGCATATATCCTTATTAATGACAGTTACTCCAAAGTATATGAAATATCCATTGGGAATTCACAGTAAAAGGAAAAAGTTATAGAACAGTGCTTTGCAATGTACTTCAAAGGCTCCATTTGTAGTTACTTCAAAAGGCTCCATTTGGTTGATGTTTCCACCACTTTTATTTTTAACGGGGAGAAAGGAGTCATAATATTAACAGCTAGCATACTTATCTAAGCGTATAGTAAAAACCCACTATTAGTATTTGTGTGCCGCAATGCACTGATACATAGATGAAATAAAAATATTTGAGTTGCAAAAAATTAACTTCTCTGAAAATTTATTAATGGTTAGACAATTGGATTCCTTTATAAGAAGGAAAAAATATTGTTAAGTATGGAAAAAACCTTACTTGAATGTATACTTACATTTTGATAGGCATATTTTGAAGTCACCATTTCCCATCAGTATAAAATATCAACCATTTCTACATTCTTAACAAAAAAATTCTTAGTCTGATAGAACTTTACTCTTTGTTCCATTTGTGAAAGACCCACAAACAAAGGAGGCTCAGAAGACTGGACACTTGACCGTTAACACTCAGTAGCAACATTCTACCTTTCAATAAAGAGAATTAGTAATGATTTGCCTCTTATTTATCATCACACTGAATATCTAACAGCATAGTTCCTTTCGTCCCTTGCATTGCAGAAGATAGTTGTACTCTAGCCTTTGCCATATTACTTATAGCTAACAATTTACTACATTTTTGTAGTCTGTTTTGAAACTTTTATCTGAAAGATGGAGATCTTATCTATTTATTAAACAGTGGGCTCTGTTTGCTGCAGAAAAGAGTGAAACTTTAAACTGCTTAGCACACTTGCCAGTGAAATATACCTGACAGAGCAGAGGTTATAACTTTAGCTCTAATAACTTTTAATAATGATAAGAAAACGTGAGTTTTGTTTGTTTACATGCTGTTTACAATGGCATAATTTTTTAAATATATACAACAATTGAGATATTTATTGCATACTATTTTAAAGATGTTTTATGTGTTTTCCCCTTTGGAATATATTGTTACAGTTCCTTATACTGATCATTTGGGTGGCTTTGTTAATGTAGCTAGTAATTTTTATGACTACTAAGTGACCAGGTTTCTGTGCCTTTTACTGTGGGATGCATGATTATGTATTTATTGTATGGAAGTCACTGATGAGTGTATTTTTGTACCTTGCCGAGAGTAATGGTTGATCTCGATGTATCTGATGATGAGAGATGCCTTTCCCAAAGGGCACTGCCTTGAGATTGTCCTTCTCAAATAAAAAGAATGCATTTGGACAGTGTGTGAAGTCTCCTTTTTTTTTTCTGGTTGGACTCTCTCTTTTTTTAACTATATCTTTTCTGTTGAGATAATTGTGGAGTCTAATATAGTCATAAGAAAATAACAGAGAGAGACCCTGTGTACCCTCTGCCCGCTTCCCCCTGGTGATGACATCTTGCAAACATATATCCCAACCAGGATATTGACGCTGACACAGCCAAGATGGAAATGTTCTCTCATCACAAGGACCCACAACGAAGATCCCCTTGTTTTGCCGCATCTGTTTCCCTCCCACATCCACCCCATCCTTAATCCTGAGAAACCATTAACTTGCCTCCACTCTTATAATCTTAGCATTTCAAGAGCATTATATGAATGGAATCATATAGTATGTGACTTCCTTTTTTAACTCAGTCTGGTTTTCTGAGATTCATCCAGTTGTTGCATATATCAGTAGTCATCAATAGTTTGTTTTTTATTGCTGAGTAAGACTCCATTCAGTGGGGGGATTCATGGTAAACGGTTATTTGGTTTATCCTTAATGAGTCATTGCAGTTTACTGATAAACACTTGTTAAGAACCAAGTAGCTGTTTCCAGTGACAACACTCTGAATAGTCCCATCTAGTGAGAGAAAGGCTATTGTAACACAGACCGTTACGTGCAGTAATAAAAGTCTGCAACCATGTACAGCAAGTCCCCCATAAATGGATGAGTTCCCTTCCAAGAACACCATAAGTTAGCCTAGGTACCTAATAAACACAAGTGGCTGTCTAGAACCGTACTGTAATAGCTTTATAATACTTTTCACCCGAATAATACATGAAAGCAAGCAAAACATTTTCTGTTTCATAGTACCATACGTGGGTAAATGCAGTGCAGTGCCCGCTACGTCACCACTGCTTTTAACTTTACTTCCGGACATCTTGGGTTTGAAATAAAGATACTGTACTCTCTACAATACTGCAAAGTGCACAGAAGCACAGCCACTCGTAGAGGATACACCATGTGATAATGTGGGTTAGACACGACCTAACTTACGTGACTGGACATATGAACGCATGGTCACGTCTTTGAAGTTTGCATCTTGAGGGGCCATATGTAGTGGGCTTATTGTATGTGGGGAGCACAGAGGGACAGGATGAGAGGAGGTTTAGGGTGGCTTTCTGGATCAGTGGCTTTGAGTCATTGAGCAGTTAGCCAGGCAAAGTACGGGTGTGTGATGTAGGGCTGACTGCAGCCTGCTGCTGCAGAGGCATAAAGGGAGTACAGCGGAGATGGAAACTGAGCTGGTGATGGCCAAACCATGTGATCAGGTCTGACCTCCATGGGTGGAGTAGACCTGCAGAGGACTAAAGACAGGAAGCTTAGCTAGAGATCCAAGCAATGGATGATGAGGGACTTCTTTAGGGCAGTTTTAGTGGAAATGGAAAGGAGGGAACCGTTCTGAGAAATATTGAGATGAAAACAGCTTGTGCTGGGAGACTGGCAATAGATAAGCAAGGAGAAGAGAAGACTCGGATTTCTACCAACTGAAGAGGAAATTACCTCGGTCAACTTCATATTCGCGCATCACAGGTGTAAGACGACCATAGGATTTCCATAAGGTACATGACAATGTCTGGGAGAGAGATGGGAAGGAAATACAGACCTGGGAGCCTCATTAGGTGGGTTGAAGCCATTAGAAAGATGAAGTCTTGAAAGATCCCCAAGGACTCAGAAGAGGGGTCCACAGAGCTAGGACTCAGACCTCCAAGGAAGGGGTGCTGTCCAGATGGTGAGCCAGTGGTTACCAATGGGGAGAGATGGGGGTGATGAAGCCAGTTCTGCGCTGGAGAACGGGACCAACTACCCTTTGGAGGTGAGAACTGGTCCCAGGCCGTGCTGGCAACAAGGGTGGAGAAAGCAGGGAGAGTAAGCCTCTCTGCCTCCCACTTGCCCTCCTGTGCCTCACTTTGGCAGAGCGGGCAGGAAACCAGCTGGCAAGGGAGCAGAGCATTCGTATTGCGAGAGCCTTAACCCCAGCATCACAGCAGACAATGTTTTTACTGGGAGCTGAGTGGTCAGGGGCTTCTTAGTCTCACACGGCACTTTCCTTTAAGAACAGTGAAAAATGGGGCAAGGTGTTGCCCCCAGAGGAACAGCTGAGGGACTAGAGGATTCTTAGTTTGAAAAAGAGAAAATTTCGGGTTGAGGAAATGGGGTAGAGGTGAGGAGATGAGGTTGGACCTAAAGTTGATTAAGATATTTGACAATCACAGGAAGTTTGGCTTGCATTAATTTTTAATTTATTATTAAATTATCTATCTTTTATTTATCCATCTTTAATAAATTACTAAATCATTAATAATTTAAAATTTTTAATATTTTTATAAAATGTTAAAGGTTACATTCCATTTACAGGTATTTCAAAATATTGTCTATATCCCTATGTTGTACAATACATCCCTATAGCCTGTCTTCTAACCAATAGTTTGTACCTCCCACTCCCCCACCCCTATATTGCCTCCTCTTTCTCCCCATTGGTAACCACTGGGTCACTGTCTATATCTGTGAGTCTTCTTCTTTTTTGTTATGTTCACTAGTGTGTTGTATTTTTTTAGATTTCACATGTAAGTGATGTTAAACAGTATTGTCTTTGTCTGTCTGGCTTAGCATAATACCCTTAAGTCCCATCCATGTTGCTGCAAATGGCAAAATTTTCATTCTTTTTTTTAATGGCTGAATAATTTCATTATATATATATATATAAAACATCTCCTCTACTCTATCCATTCATCTATTGATGGGCACTTCTAAGTGAGATAAGTGAAATTGACAGGAAAAACTATGATGTCCAAAGATGCACTGTCATTGAATGAGTTCCCCTTTAAGAGAAGGGTTCAGAGACTGAAAGGATATGAACCCATGGGGGAAGAAAATTTTTAACCACTGTATCCCAGTGTATGGACCAGTGCTTGGCACATGGTATGCACATGACCTATTTGATGACTAAGAATTAATTCAAGCATCAGATCACAGGAGCAGAACATCTTGAGGGGCCCTTTAACCTTGCATTTGGTTACATATAAAGGGAAAATATGCAGAATCCTAAGCAAGTTAGAAGAAGAAAAAAAAAAAAAANAGGATGAGAGGAGGTTTAGGGTGGCTTTCTGGATCAGTGGCTTTGAGTCATTGAGCAGTTAGCCAGGCAAAGTACGGGTGTGTGATGTAGGGCTGACTGCAGCCTGCTGCTGCAGAGGCATAAAGGGAGTACAGCGGAGATGGAAACTGAGCTGGTGATGGCCAAACCATGTGATCAGGTCTGACCTCCATGGGTGGAGTAGACCTGCAGAGGACTAAAGACAGGAAGCTTAGCTAGAGATCCAAGCAATGGATGATGAGGGACTTCTTTAGGGCAGTTTTAGTGGAAATGGAAAGGAGGGAACCGTTCTGAGAAATATTGAGATGAAAACAGCTTGTGCTGGGAGACTGGCAATAGATAAGCAAGGAGAAGAGAAGACTCGGATTTCTACCAACTGAAGAGGAAATTACCTCGGTCAACTTCATATTCGCGCATCACAGGTGTAAGACGACCATAGGATTTCCATAAGGTACATGACAATGTCTGGGAGAGAGATGGGAAGGAAATACAGACCTGGGAGCCTCATTAGGTGGGTTGAAGCCATTAGAAAGATGAAGTCTTGAAAGATCCCCAAGGACTCAGAAGAGGGGTCCACAGAGCTAGGACTCAGACCTCCAAGGAAGGGGTGCTGTCCAGATGGTGAGCCAGTGGTTACCAATGGGGAGAGATGGGGGTGATGAAGCCAGTTCTGCGCTGGAGAACGGGACCAACTACCCTTTGGAGGTGAGAACTGGTCCCAGGCCGTGCTGGCAACAAGGGTGGAGAAAGCAGGGAGAGTAAGCCTCTCTGCCTCCCACTTGCCCTCCTGTGCCTCACTTTGGCAGAGCGGGCAGGAAACCAGCTGGCAAGGGAGCAGAGCATTCGTATTGCGAGAGCCTTAACCCCAGCATCACAGCAGACAATGTTTTTACTGGGAGCTGAGTGGTCAGGGGCTTCTTAGTCTCACACGGCACTTTCCTTTAAGAACAGTGAAAAATGGGGCAAGGTGTTGCCCCCAGAGGAACAGCTGAGGGACTAGAGGATTCTTAGTTTGAAAAAGAGAAAATTTCGGGTTGAGGTGAGGAGATGAGGTTGGACCTAAAGTTGATTAAGATATTTGACAATCACAGGAAGTTTGGCTTGCATTAATTTTTAATTTATTATTAAATTATTTATCTTTTATTTATCCATCTTTAATAAATTACTAAATCATTAATAATTTAAAATTTTTAATATTTTTATAAAATGTTAAAGGTTACATTCCATTTACAGGTATTTCAAAATATTGTCTATATCCCTATGTTGTACAATACATCCCTATAGCCTGTCTTCTAACCAATAGTTTGTACCTCCCACTCCCCCACCCCTATATTGCCTCCTCTTTCTCCCCATTGGTAACCACTGGGTCACTGTCTATATCTGTGAGTCTTCTTCTTTTTTGTTATGTTCACTAGTGTGTTGTATTTTTTTAGATTTCACATGTAAGTGATGTTAAACAGTATTGTCTTTGTCTGTCTGGCTTAGCATAATACCCTTAAGTCCCATCCATGTTGCTGCAAATGGCAAAATTTTCATTCTTTTTTTTAATGGCTGAATAATTTCATTATATATATATATATAAAACATCTCCTCTACTCTATCCATTCATCTATTGATGGGCACTTCTAAGTGAGATAAGTGAAATTGACAGGAAAAACTATGATGTCCAAAGATGCACTGTCATTGAATGAGTTCCCCTTTAAGAGAAGGGTTCAGAGACTGAAAGGATATGAACCCATGGGGGAAGAAAATTTTTAACCACTGTATCCCAGTGTATGGACCAGTGCTTGGCACATGGTATGCACATGACCTATTTGATTACTAAGAATTAATTCAAGCATCAGATCACAGGAGCAGAACATCTTGAGGGGCCCTTTAACCTTGCATTTGGTTACATATAAAGGGAAAATATGCAGAATCCTAAGCAAGTTAGAAGAAGAAAAAAAAAAAAACCAGAGTTTAAACTCCAAAAAAAAAAAAAAAAAATAGAAATGTCATACAATCCAGCAATTCCACTTCTGAGTATTTATACAAAAAAAAAAAAAAAGCTAATTTGAAAAGGACATATACACTAAAATGTTCATAACAGCATTATTTATGGAAGGAACCTAAATGCTCATTAATAGATAAATGGATAAAGAAGATGTGGTACATATACAATGGAATATTAGTCACCCATTAAAGAAAAAGAANAAAAAAAAAAAAAAAAGCTTGTCATCCAACATCCTTTTAAAAACAAGTCACTAGTGACTGAAACATTTATTCATTTCCATGGTGACCCTGAGATACTGTCTGAAGGACTTTCTGAATCATCATATTAAATTATTTTTACTTTAAAATGCAAATTATATTCTATAAAAATTCTTTAAAGCAGTAACTTGTTTATATAGTCATAATTCTTCCTTAATCAGGTCAGTTTCCTAATCTTGGCAGCTAACAGTGTATAGTCTGTCTTTGTCCATTCAGGCTACTATAACAAAATACCATAAACTGGATAGATTGCAAACAACAGAAATTTATGGATTACAGTTCTGGAGGCTGTGAAGTCCAAGATCAAGGTCCTAGGAAATTCTGTGTTTGATGAGAACCAATTTTCTAGTTCATAGAGGACCACCTTCTTCCTCTGTCTTCATATGTTGGAAGAGGCCAGGAAGCTCTCTGGAGCCTCTTTGTGTGTGTGTTTGCTCACTCAATCATGTCTGACTCTTTGTGACCCCATGGACTGTAGGCCACCAGGCTCCTCTGTCCATGGGATTTTCCAGGCAAGAATCCTGGACTGGTTGCATTTCCTTCTCCAGGAGTTTCTTTTATAAGAGCACTAATCCCACTCCTGACGGCACAGTCCTCGGGACCTATGCACCTCCAAGAGGTCCAGCCTCCTGATATCATCCCCCTGAGGGTTAGGGTTTCAACAGGCATTCAGATCATGGCATAGCACTAGCAGAATAATTTTTTACCGGGAAATCTAAATACAGTAAATTTCCCTGCATTATTGTTATTATTTTAGAAACAAGAATTTTCCCAACAGTCCAGGATCTGAACCTTATCTTTCCTCGCCTATCTCTAGCCCTGGTGTTTGTCTTCCCCAGTCCTTGTGCCATTATGGTGCCCTCACAAAATGCGACAATTAGTGCTATGGTTGGTAACATCTTGGAACTTGCCTCTGACTGGGGTGCAGATTGCAGCCACAAGAACGAGAGGCTACAAATGAGAAATTGTAGAGTCCTAGAATTGTATAGCACTTCTTAGTTTGAGGCACTATATGTACATTTAATGGAGTAAGAAATGGCAACCCACTCCAGTATCCATGCCTGAAGAATTCCATGGACAGAGGATCCTAGCACACTACAGTCCATGGGGTCACAAAGAGTCAGACACGACTGAAGAGACTTAGCACACATGCACACATGTACACTTAATCTTCATCATAACCCTATAAGTTTAGCATTAGTCCCATATGAAATGTTCTCACACCCTCCACACAACTCAGGTTGGTTCTACTTTGGGCCACGATATTTTGGATCAATATGGGCATTGCGCATTACCCTTCCTTAAAGGACAGACACTGACTTACCAAGTAGGAAGTAGTCCCAGAAGCGTGGGATCAGTAAAGCACATTCTCTGAATACCTCCTTCCCACCCCAATCCACCCTGCCATAGCACCCTACCAACTGGGAGAAAGTCCACGAAGGGAAGGGACCAAAGATGATCCTGTAGATTTTTTAAAGCATTCTATTCATTTTTTCCAAAAAATACATTTTTTCCAGTATACACAAATACTGCAAGGAGATCAAGCCAGTCAATCCTAAAGGAAATCAATACTGAATATTCACTGGGAGGACTGATACGGAGGCTGAAGCTCCAGTATTTTGGCCACCTGATGTGAAGAGCCAACTCATTGGAAAAGATGAGGACAGGGATGCTGTGAAAGATTGAGGGCAGAAGGAGAAGGGGACGACAGAGGATGAGATGGATGGCATCACTGACTCAATGGATATGAGTGTGAGCAAGCTCCGGGAGATGGTGAAGGACAGAGAAGCCTGGCGTGCTACAGTCGCAAAGTCGGACATGACTGAGCGACTGAACAACACAAATATATACATATGTGTGTATGCATACATATGTATACACGTGTTTATATGTTAACAAGTTTAACTAAACAGCACTTATGCACATGCAATGTGCTTCAATATTTTCTATTTTTTTGTAGACCATTTTTTAAAAAGTCTTTTATTGAATTTGGTACAATATTGCTTTCTGTTTATAAGTTTTGGACTTTGGGCAGTGAGGTATGTGGGATCTTCGCTCTCTCCAACCAGGGATCGAACCTGCACCTCTTACACTGGAAGGCAAAGTCTTAACCGCTGGACTGCCAAGGAAGCACCTCTATTTTCTTTTTTAAAATACTGATTGCAATCTATTAAAATGATTTTATAACTCACTGGTGAAAGAATAGGCAAACTTTTTCTGTAAAGGGTTAATAGTGAATATTTTGGACTTTGTGGGCCATGTGGGACTCTTAAGTCTACTCAACACTGCTGTGTCAGCAGAAAGGCAGTCACAGGCAACATGTGAGTAATGGGCATCACTGTGTTCCAACAGAATGCTATTTACAAAAACAGATGACAAGGGCACTTCCCTGGTGGTCCGGTGGTTAAGAATCACTTTGCAATGCAGGGAACATGGGTTCAATCTCTTGTCGGGGAACTAAGACTCACATGCCTCTGGGCAACTAAGCCCATGCACCATAACTAGAGAACCCGGAGCCGCAACTACTGAGCCTGCACGCCACAACTAGAGAATCCATGCACTGCAATAAAGGATCACACATGGCACAGCAAAGATCCCGCATGCTGCAAGTAAGACTCAACGCAGCCAAATAAATAAATAAATATTAAAACAAAACAGAAGGCAGCCTGACCCCTGCACTAATAGGTCATTGTCCATAGTTCTACAGTTTTAAAAATGCATCCCTAGTTGAACAGTTTACAATGCTCCACTGACTTCCCAAGAATCATCTGGAAAGCAGGTTAAAAAATGTCCAGGACCTATGGAACTAGACTCTGGGGAAGGGATCAGTGTGCCATTCTGATCACCCTCCCTGCATAATTCTTACCTCCGACCAGGCTTAGGAATCATTGATCTGATCCAACCTCTCTACTCACCTTAGCCCCTAGTTTACAGAAAATAAACTAGAGCTTGAAAGGCTAAGTTCTGGGCTTGAAGAAATTGTCAACAAATTTAAAGAACTCAACTCATATAAACTAGAGACTCTTAACCATAGTGCAGTTAAATCGGAAATTAATAACAAGAAATCTGCAGCAGAGCATAAAACTTACTGCTCATAACTTGTTCAAAATATATCCCCACAGTAAATCAGCAAAACTGATAACCAGTTAAATCTCAGAAGCCAATACAATAAGAATATTAAACATCTCAAGACTATGATAAAAGTTTGTTCAGCTCAATGGCATGAATGTCTAAATGCTCATTATTCGGTGATGACAGTTTTTTGACCATCAAGAAACACTGATATGTAACACTCTAATTAGCTTAATAATGATTTGATGAAATAGACAATTTCAACTGGAAATCAAATTATTAAAGAGCACTTCAGCTGATTTGAAAATGATTATAGAATCCTGGAAATATGTTTTACTGTTTTTGGCCAGAAGTAATTTCTAAATTTAAAAGTAAAATTCAGTCTCTATTTTCATCAAGATCGAAATGATCTTAATGTAATTTTGATCTATCTTAATATAGGGACTTCAATAAAAATAAAATGAGTAAAAATAAACACAAGCAAAAATTGGAAGTCTAACTTTAGTGAATAAATTCATTGTAAACTCTGTGAACTTAAATATTAATTTATATTCATTTTATACTGACTCATTCTCTGATATTCTGCATTCTTTGAAAACTTTAATTACAGAGTAGTTTAGGTATTAACTAAAATCACCTAGGGCTTCCCTGGTAGCCCAGCTGGTAAAGAATCTGCCTGCAATGCAGGAGACTTTGGTTTGATTTCTGGGTTGGAAAGATCCCATGGAGAAAGGGATAGGCTACCCACTGCAGTACTCTTGGGTTTCCCTGATGGATCAGACAGTAAAGAATCTCCCTGCAATGCCGGAGACCTGGGTTAAATGCCTGGGTCAGAAAGATCCACTGGAGGAGGAAAAGGCAACCTACTCCAGTATTCTTGCCTGGAGGATCCCCATGGACAGAGGTACCTGGAGGGCTACAATCCATAGGGTCACAAAGAGTTGGACATGGCTGAGCAATTAAGCACAGTACAAAGTCACTTATCTCCCTTATATACTGAGTCTACATGAAAGGAAAGCTTTCAAGCCTACCTCTGAATTGGTGTTTTTTTCTCATCCTTGTCTACATCATTTCCCCTTCCCTCCACATACAACACATACCACACACACAC
>SJYV01030097.1:0-16762 GCA_006410875.1 Neotragus pygmaeus
TTATTGATATTTCTCCCAGCAATCTTGATTCCAGCTTGTGCTTCTTCCTGCCCAGAATTTCTCATGATGTACTCTGCATATAAGTTAAATAAGCAGGGTGACGATATACAGCCTTGACCATACCCCTTTTCCTATTTGGAACCAATCTGTTGTTCCATGTCCAGTTCTAAATGTTGCTTCCTGACCCGCACACAAGTTTCTCAAGAGTCAGGTCAGGTGGTCTCGTATTCCCATCTCTTTCAGAATTTTCCACAGTTTATTGTGATTCACACAGTCAAAGGCTTTAGCATAGTCAATAAAGCAGAAATAGATATTTTTCTGGTACTCTCTTGCTTTTCCAATAATCCAGCCTTAAAAAGTTAACATCAATTAAGTTATTTAATCTTTACAGTAACTCTTTGGACTTGGAATTGTTATTTATCTGCGCAGTTTAGGAACTTGAAACCTAAAGTTTCAGTGAGTTTTTTAAAAGTATTCTATATGTAATTGAGTAGAAGGTTTGGAATCTATATCCTTGAACATTTGTTTCTCAACCAAGTACTCATAATCACTCTGGTCTCCTGCTCCTCCACCAAGTAAAGGAAATGATTTCTGAAACTGGTATCATTTTCCCCCAAATGGGACTCTTCAATTATAAAATTCTCTAAAGTTTATTTATGCATGGGTATTTGTACAGCACACTTTAAAAACTGACAACTATACTTTTCATTTTGAAAATCAGTTGCCCTTAAAAACATACATATTGAGACCATGGTTTAAACATGTTTCATGGTTTCCAATTGCAGTGTAGATTTCTAAAGTCATATTCTTAGAAAAGCCTGAGATTGTATTTATTCAAGCAAAGGATGGATCAATAGAATAAATAAATAAATAGTTCTATGTGTTTTTGGAGAAAGAACAAGGCAATACGCTATAGGGACAAAAATAAAAACACACACAGACAAACAGAGGAGCTTAAAAGTTCAGGATCAGTGTTAGTTTCATTGTTTGGAGCTCTTTCTCTTCTGTAAGACTCTGCTGAGAGCGTTTTTCACTTCTTTATTTCGAAGACTGTGTATAAGTGGATTCAGCATGGGATGACAATACTGTAAAAAACAGAAACTGCTTGATCCTTTCCCAAAGAGCAGGACTGACTTGGTTTTACGTAAGGAACAATCGTAGAAGATGGTGACTGCCAGGAGATGGGAGGCACAAGCAGAGAAGTCTCCCCGCTTCCCTGCAGTGGGAGTGATTTTCAGGATGGTGGACAGGATGGACACACAGGACACAGATATTGTGACAAGAGACCCCACTAGGGTGGAGCCGGCAGAAATGAATATTATGATTTCAGTATCATGTGTGTCAGTGCAGGAGAGGGCTAAAACTGGGGGTGCATCACAGAAAAAGTGATAGATTACAGTAGAGTCACAGAAATGCAATTTACTCAAGCAAAGCACATTGACAAAGGTGTCCATGAGGCCAATCAAGAAGGATCCAAAGACAAGAGAGCAGCAGCGTCTAGTGGACACGATAGCTGGGTAATGCAGAGGCTTGCAGATGGCTGCATAGCGATCACAGGCCATGGAGGAGAGAAGAACACATTCAGTGACCCCCACGAAGACAGCACAATTCATCTGGATGAAGCAGTTCAGGTAGGAAGTATACCTGTTGGAAGTCAGTAAGTTGTCTAAAGCTTTAGGGGTGACAGTAGTTGAGAAACTGAGGTCAAGAAATGACAGGTTAATGAGGAAAAAATACATGGGCGTGTGAAGCTGGAGATCCAGGCTGATTATCAACATCATTCCTGCATTGCCCAGCAGGGGCAGATGCATCAGGAGAAAGAGGGTGAAGAGGGCCAGCCGGATCTCTTCAGAGTCTGTCAGTCCCATGAGGATGAAGTCAGACACCTTTGTGATATTCATTCTGCCCATAGCTTTAAAATGCTCCAAACTGTTGAGAAATCAGTTGATTCTTAGCAGGAATCACTGCAAAAAAAATTTACGTTTCTATGAACAGCATGGCAAAATTATATGCTTTTTCTGAAAAAGGATAATATAGAGAGGTGTCTCAAGTATAAAGAGAAAAAAATCTTTACTTGATTTCTAAATATAGCAATGTGTATAAATTGACATTTAGATGTAATATATTAAAAGTTAGTTGTATTGGAAAATTAGAAATAGTCTTGTAGCATTTTAAACGTTTCACTTTATTAAAGCATTTAATCCCATTGAGAAAATTATACCATAGATATTAATATTAGTCACAGTTTTTAGATGAAAAAAAGNGACATTTAGATGTAATATATTAAAAGTTAGTTGTATTGGAAAATTAGAAATAGTCTTGTAGCATTTTAAACGTTTCACTTTATTAAAGCATTTAATCCCATTGAGAAAATTATACCATAGATATTAATATTAGTCACAGTTTTTAGATGAAAAAAAGGACATAGAGAATTTAGGTAATTTATCCAGAGTCAGAGCCGGTACATGTTATCTCAGTAATTCTATGAAGATAGATTGATCACAGAGTGCATGCCCATAACNCGTTTCACTTTATTAAAGCATTTAATCCCATTGAGAAAATTATACCATAGATATTAATATTAGTCACAGTTTTTAGATGAAAAAAAGGACATAGAGAATTTAGGTAATTTATCCAGAGTCAGAGCCGGTACATGTTATCTCAGTAATTCTATGAAGATAGATTGATCACAGAGTGCATGCCCATAATACTAATTCCTATTCATAATTAATTTCAGCAACCTTGAAAAACAAATGCTAGATATAAAATAATGATGAAAGAATTGTTTCAACACATCATGCACAATTCTTTTTTTTCAAAATTCTTTTTTTGGAATTCAGTAGAGTGCATTAAAATGATAGACCCACATATTTTAGCATTAATTTCAAAAAAACAATTTGATATTCAAAATCCAATTTCTACAAAAAAATATATTTCTAAAATACACACAGTCCTTGCAGACCCTGATCACATCAATGTTCTTTCACAAGTCCTGGGAGCACCGAGGGTGAGGTCAAATGATATCTGCATGCATGCTCCTCTATGTCCTCGTTTTATTTGAAGCTAACTAAAACTTTCTGATTTTCAGAATAATACTTACCAGCAGCCAGAGTTGGTGGAAAAACAACTCTTTCCAATATTATCTGACGAGCAGCATGGCAAAGTTTCCCTCACAAATAAAATATAAAGGCCATTTCCGCTGAAATTTTCTGTAACGCGATATTTTTTGATAAATTCTTATTAGATCTTAGTTCTTTTGTTTTACTCTGTGGGAAAAGTAAACCAGTGTAGAAATGTTGTTCAACTGCTGTTCAAATGTAAAATTTCCAGGAAGTTGTGTCTAAAAAGAATACCAGGGATCTAACTGTGCATGAATGCAGAGTAGAATATGCCTTGCCTCTCATCCTGGTAACTCCAGGGAAGCTCCTATACTGGGGATTGTGATTATGCAACATCTGGTCATCCCTATGGACCAGTTTCCATCAAAGCTTGCTTTGCATGTCTCCAAGGACGAGAGTTCAAGGACTAAATGTAGCTGTGCTAAGCTTTGAAAAGTTGGTTGCATTTTCCCTTAGGAGCCACACAATGAAGAGCCCAATGCTTCAGTTTTCCTTTGTGATGTTCTAAATTTATTCCTGTGGTGGCAGAGTAATTATTTCTAGAGAAATGATTAATCTATGACTGTAACCATCAGGGACGGAAAGACGCATTTTTTACAGTGAAATTTTATATTTATATTTTATATTTAAATATATGTGTGACACTCTGCTAAGAGTAAACAGGCCCATTAGATACAAAATGAAATCTCCAAATATGAAAAGGATAATTCTTCCAGGGGTGATCAAAACTGACTTTTTAAGCTTTACTGAAGCATCATTGATACAGGAAGATTTATACACATTTACTATATACTTATTAATGAATTTAGACATCTGCATATATCCAAATGCCATCACCACATCCAAGGCTCTAAACCTAGCCGTCATCTCCAAAAATTCCCTTGTGTTTTTCTATGTATGTGGGTGTTTCGTGGTAAAAAATAATTTCTAAAGATGACCACCAGATACTAAAATATAGCATGTACAAAAATAAAATGAATATATAACAAAATTCAAAAACGATATGAAAATAATCAAATTTTGGTGAATGAGCTATTTTTGTTCATTGAATGCTTAATTGTGTTCTATATTTGCATACTATACTATATAGTCAATATCCATCTGCATTTTATAACTAAAATTTCACAATATAATGTGACAAATTTTATACTAGCCTTTCATAAATCCCATAGTGAAATGCCTTATGCATTGACTGATACCCCTTGACCAACTTTCCTCCAGAGTTCAGTTCAGTCACTGAGTTGTATCAACTGTTTGTGACCCCAAAGGCTAAAACATTCCCTGTCCTTCACCATCATCTGGAGTTTGCTCAAACTCATGTCCAATAAGTCGATGATGCCATCCAACCATCTCATCCTCTGTCATCCCCTTCTCCTCCTGCCTTCAATCTTTCCCAGCATCAGGGTCTTTTCTAATGAGTAAGCTTTTCACATTAGGTGGCCATAGTATTGGAGCTTCAGCTTCAGCATCAGTCCTTCCAAGAATATTTAGGAATTATTTCCTTTAGGATTGACTGGTTTGACCTCCTTGCAGTCCAAGGGACTCTTAAGAGTCTTCTTCATCACCAAGTTCAAAAGCATTGATTATTTAGTTTTCAGCCTTCGCTATGGTCCAACTCTCACATTCATACATGACCACTGGAAAAACCATAGCTTTGACTATATGATCCTTTGTCAACAAAGTAATTTCTGCCCCTCCAGAAAAGTTCATCAAATATTAAATATTTCACTGAGGATTATTTGCCCAAGAAGAAGAAAACTCTAAAAGGGGGTAGACTAAATATCAGATTACAATATTATTATAAATTTTCTGCTGATTCATGATCATGAAATCAATGTTTATATAGATTTAAAAGTGAATCTTACAAGAAAGTTTTCTTATACATCCAGAATTTCAGGCAATAATTTATTGGTATTGACAAAGAAGCTACATTTTTATGTGTTATACATTTGATGCAGGGCAATTCTATTCATCAAAAGATAGTGCTGCTAAAATAGGAATCTTTAGAAATTAAAATGCCAGTGTAAACTTATTTGACAACAGACAACTTTGGGAATTATACCAACTGAGAAACTCTCAGTTATTTTCAGTCTCAAGTCACTTCAATAACCATAGTGATTGCAAAATTGTCAGAAGCAAGTTCTTGCTCAGTAATATCCCAATGTTGAAACTCATCTTGTTAAATTTAGGATTATGCTTTCATAATATTTATTTGTTTGACCATGACCATTTGTCATGTTGATACGAAGTCCTCATGAAACCGAGCTCCTCTGCTGAGTTTATGATTAACATCTTTATCCAAAATGTTATTCCCTTCTTTGTCCAACACCTGTTCCCCACCAAGTTGAGGATTATCAAAGAAAAGAGGGCTTGAAAACAAGCAGGACCTTGTGAGCCCTCCCGGGTACAAATGCCATTTCTAGTCCCCAGTTTCCCATTTTTAGAAAGAAGGTTTTCATCCTCCTTGACCTTTCTTGAGTTCCGAGGACATATTCAAACAATAACTGCTTAGGTCAGTGAGCATACGTGGAAAGCAACAATAGTGTAGTAATGGGCCAGCGTCCTGCTTCCTCCACAAGGAAGACATGTAACAGTGCATGTCCCTGCCATCTGCTATAGGAACCAAGGCCCCACCCAGGCAGGGCATAGTAGCTTCAGGCTGAGCACAGAACGGGGACCCCAAACTGGCTGGTACCAGAAGGGAGATCCTGGAACACCATCCTGTGACCTCACCACCCACCAATCAGAGGAAGGTCACGTATCCTGCAGAACTCCCTGCAAATTTTGCCTATAAAACTGTTCCTTGAAAAGCATCTGGGAGTTTGGGTCTTTTGAACATGTGTGGGTGTGTGCTAACTGACTTCAGTCTTGTCCGACTCTGTGCAATGCCATGAAATGTAGTCCTCCGGCTACTCCGCCCACTCCGCCCATCGGCTTCTCCAGACAAGAATGCTGCAGTGGGTTGCCATGCTCTCCTCTAGGGGATCTTCCCACCTAGAGATCTAATCCTCATCTCTTATGTTTCCTGCATGGGTAGGCAAGTCCTTTACCACTAGCCACCTGGGAAGCCCTTTGAACATGAACACCACATCCTTGCTTAACCTTGGAATAAAGCTTTCTTTGCTCCAAATAGCAACATTTCTCAATACCTAACCAGTTGAATTCAATTACTTATAATCAATTATACAATGTATAATTCTGTATACATTCATTTCAGTGGCCTACCACTAAGGAAAACGTGATTTGAAAGGATATTTATAAGTAAAAGATGCTGTGGTGAACCAAGGACAAAAGAGCAAATAAAACCAAGGAGGGTTCTAGAATGCAGGAACAGAAACACCAGACCCTTAGCCTCCTTCCCTCCCCCGTGTTATCACTATTAATTGATTTCAGGTCCTCCTGAGCAGCATAACCTGTCTCCCCTCCTACTCGATAGGGAGAAGGCATTTGCCTGACTCTGCCACTCCAGTACTCTGGCCTGGAAAATCCCATGGACGGAGGAGCCTGGTGGGCTGCAGTCCATGGAGTCGCGAAGAGTCGGACAGGACTGAGCAACTTCACTTTCACTTTTCACTTTCATGCGTTGGAGAAGGAAATGACAACCCACTCCAGTGTTCTTGCCTGGAGAATCCCAGGGACGGGGGAGCCTGGTGGGCTGCCGTCTTTGGGGTTACACAGAGTCGAACACGACTGAAGTGACTTAGCAGCAGCAGCAGCAGCGCCCCGCCCCCCCACGCCGCTCAGTATACCTGCCTCATCCAATCAGCAAATGACCCGCCAGACCCCTGTCCTGCTCCGCGTACTGTGCGTATAAACGTGCCCTGAGGACCCCTGTTCAACGTCATCTCTCCCTTGAGCTGGTCTGCTGTTCTAACAGCATTTCCCACTCTAATAAACTTTATTTCCCTCTCCTTCTGTCTCATCTCTAGAACTTTGTTTCCAACCCACGCCCAGACCCTGACAGATGTCTTTGAAATGATTTCTTAAATAGAATTTTCAACAAAACTAATACTTTTTGAGTGCTAGTGTGCACGTGTACTCAGTTGCTGAGTCATGTCCAATTCTTTGGGATACCACGGACTGTGGCCTGCCAGGCTCCTCTGTCCATGGAATTCTCCAGCAAGAATACTGGAGTGGGTGGCCATTCCGTTTTCCAGGGGATCTTCCCGACCTAGGGATCAAACCCCAGTCCCCTGCATTGCAGGCAGACTCTTCAGCATCTGAGCCACCAACTCTATAGATCCTATAGATACCTATACATACCCTGTAGATACCTCCAAAATGCCTCAGGAATTGTGCCATAGCCCATGCTTTATTAATCTACACACACACAAACAGTTTATTCAGTCTTTGAACTTAGAGAGGCACGTTGTATTTGTTAAGAAATGGAACTCTGTGGTTTTTGAAATATTCTCTACTCATAAAATGAGGTTTCATAGATAAATGGTAAGAATTTTAACTCTCACAGCAAAATGAATGGGCATTACCAAGAGACTTCTCTGCATTACCCAATGTCCTCTTATCACTTGTGTTTACACCTCATGAAAATTAATAACTCTAAACCCTCACCATTCCCTTCTGGCCACAGATTTATAATCGCTTTTATTATTTCTCTATGCTTTCACTTCCTCTCAGCTAATCAGCAATCATTTCTTGTTAATAGTATTTGAGTCATCATTTCTTAATCTACCAATTTTCTACTCTCATTGTTGATAGTGGAGAAAACACCATGTCAAAACTTATAAAAAATCAATTTAATAGTAGTTCAACATTTTGCAGGGTGATGGAATAATCATAGGTAGGGTTTAGCCACCATTCAGATGCTTTACATATCTGTGCATGTCTATATCTGAATAATTTTATTACCGCAATGAACACCTTCCGTGGTGATTCAGTATCCATATCAACTAATAAAATGATAATTCATCTCCTGCATTTCATGACTCTGTTATCATTTATTTTGTCTTAATCTTTCGGGGGTTACTCTACTAATTCCCAGATTTTTGAGCCCTTGAATGCCTGCACACTCCAGGTTTGCTTTAGTTGCAACATGCACAGATTTGTCATGGAAACAGTTTTTGAGATGCTTTCAAGAGAGCATTTTTTACATCTTTATTCCTCAAACTATAGATAAGTGGATTCAGCATGGGAATGACAATGGTATAAAATACAGATGCCACCTGTGCCTGAGTCAAGGAAGATGTGTTATCAGGCTGCAAATACGTGAAAATCAGGGACCCATAGAAGATGGTCACCCCCGTGATGTGGGACACACAGGTGGAAAAGGCTTTCTGTCTGCCTGCTGCAGACCGGNTGAGATAAGCTGTTTTCACAAATAGTCTGGATTTGTCTTCTGTAAATTTCATAAAATTTTCAAATCAGATTTCAACTGGACCTTTGTCATGCTTTCATTAAGTACAGCTGTATGGTTGTGAAATCACATAGCATTTGGGGCTTTCAGGGATGTGGAAAGTGGGCATGTTGACAGTACAGCATCACTGGAGACGGTTGATGCCCCAGTGAAGAAAGTGCATGAAGGAAGTGAACCTAACACGTGTGAGGGGTACACCAAGTGGCCACCTGTGACTGGTGTCACCACTGACACCACCAAACAGCTCGTGGGGATAGAACTTTCCCTTAAGTTAGAGAAGAAAAATAAACCACAGCCTATATTTTTTTCAAGAATTAGGCGTTAAAACTCTTATCGTTTTCAAATGTCCAAATGGGCAAACAAATGATCTAGTGAATTTTGGTCAAAGATAATCAAAGCTAAGGGACAAAATTCTTCTCCAGGTGAATAAAACTGTTAGCAGGAAAAATATGTTAAGCTTTTTATTAAAATTAGAAAAAAAATTAATAATCTTGTTGATCTAGTGATACTTAGTTCAGTTTTCCAGCCTACTTTTATTTTAAAAAAACNTATATACTTACTTATAGTAAGTGAGATATTTTATATGTATATATATATATATATATATATATAAAATGGAGAAGGGGATGGTAACCCCTTCTCCAGCATTCTTGCCTGGAGAATCCCATGGACAGAGGACCCTGGTGAGCTAGAGTCCATGGGCTCACAAAGATTTGGACACAACTGAGTGACTTAACACACACACACATGCACACTTTATATATATATATGTAAGTCCCCTAATACGAACCCGCAAGTTGTGAACTCTCGAAGATGCGAGTGTGCGTTCACGTGTTCAGTCACATGTCAGCTTATGTGTCTGGGGTACAGTGTCCTCCCCTACGACTGGCTGTGCTTTCGGGTATTTACTGTGCATTGCTNCTGGATGGCTTTTTAAAGAAATTTCTCTAGAGATAAACCATCCTCTTCCCTTATCTATCACTGGGACCCAATTCATATACTTAGAAACTTACATACTGTAATTGGTTATGTCTTATTCTTAGAAATCATGGAGCTCAGCTGGAAATTTACATTTTGGTGTGTAATGATACCTTGTGTGGCAGTCATAAAATTTCAGCAGCCAATAACTGCTTTACAGGGTTGTTTTAGGTGCTTAATGAGATCTTCAGTGGGCGTATCTAATAGTTCCTTGGACTCAATAAAGCTTACTACATTTTGCAAATATATATATGTATATAAATATATAAAATGTATATTTTACAAAATGTTATATATAAGCATATGCATATATTTACTTATAGTAAGTGAGATATTTTATATATCTATATATATAATGGAGAAGGGGATGGCAACCCCTTTTCTAGCATTCTTGCCTGGAGAATCCCATGGACAGAGGACCCTGGTGAGCTAGAGTCCATGGGGTCACAAAGATTTGGACACGACTGAGTGACTTAACACACACACACGCACACTTTATATATGTATGTAAGTCCCTTAATACGAACCCCCAAGTTGTGAACTCTCGAAGATGCGAGTGTGTGTTCACGTGTTCAGTCACATGTCAGCTTATCTGTCTGGGGTACAGTGTCCTCCCCTATGACTGGCTGTGCTTTCGGGTATTTACTGTGCATTGCTATGTGGAGCACAGTAGTGCAGGAGCTTTATCTCAAGCATAAGAGCAGCAGTGATGTAGCTGGTACAGCTCAGAAGAGATTCAGGAAATGGTAAGGGGATTTTATTTATTTGAGGAGACACTGCTAGCGTTTTGAGGCACAGGACCCACATGTAGAATGGTACATGAGAGCTGCAGCAGCCGTTCAGAATGCAGTCCATTGCTAGCCTGTCATCTATGACAAGAGTAAAAGAGCTACTACTCAGACATCTCTGCATCAATTCTTCAAGGGGGCGTTCATCAATAGAACCGCATCCGGCAGGGAGCAAGAACCTGTGCATCAGCGCCAGGCCTGAGTGACCTGCAGCTCTCCCTGCTGCTGCCGCTGAGGATCTTCAGCTCTGCCACCTCCCAGCTCCTCTCCGCCCTTCAGTCGGTAACTCCGTGCCTGCTCACTCAGTGCCAGTCCCTATATGCCAGCTGTTGCTCTGTAGTACTGCACTTTTCAAGGTACTGTTCTGTAACATTTAAAATGTTTTCTTTCTCTTTTGTGCTTGCTTTTTATGCATTATTTGTGCAAAAATTATTATAAACCTACCACAGGACAAAACTGTATAGCTGATTGTGTTAGCTGAGCACCTAACTTAACTTTGTTGGACTTAATGAACAAACTGGACTTACCAATGTGCTCTAGGAACAGAACTTGTCCATATGTAGGGGACTTACATGTTAATATAAAAGGAAAGAAACATCTTGATAATTTTATGTGTTAATGCTAAAATCCTCTATACTTTTTTTTTCTATCAAATACCCTTTCTTTCTACTGGTGAAACCTTCTAAATGGGGAACATAGTCTATGATGCATCCAAATTGTTTTGACTCTATGGTTAGAATCAGGTTTATTGCCAGAATGAAACACTTGGTTATCTACAACATCAGGCAATAACTAATTCACTGCCAATAGCAGGATTCAACTTAATAATATGATGTGAAGAAGCCTACAAATGGTAAAATAAATATGATTTGTTATATTTAAAACAGAAAATTAAAACATAAAGTGATTTCACTAAAAATTAAAGAATTTATTTTCCTAGTTATATTGACATAAGCATGTGCTAATTAAGTAAAACTGAAACTGGTGTGATATTAATGTGGTTTATTTCAGACATGTGGCACTCTGCTTGAATAGCCCAAAGGAATCTTACGTTATATAAAGTATACTTAATCCCTTAGTATCTCTCATGTTCACAGTGTTCCTATTTACTTATCGATTCATTCTTTTATTTAGCATTTAGCCAATGAAGACATTTGGTCTTGGCTGTCATTAAAGGCACTTTTCTTAAAGCATATTGGAAGGTGCCGGGGTATAAAAATAAAAACTGTGTCAATGCGAGAAACATACGTAACTACACAATAATTAAAAGAAGAAGGTGATAAAATTAGACTTACCTGGGATTTAGTCATCAAAAGGAAACTTTCTTTTCATTCAGCACTCTTCCAACTTTTTTCAGGTTTATGATCAGACAATAGGAAGAGAAAACATTGCTTAATATTTGCAAAATTCATCATAATTTTTGGCACATAACTATATTTTTCTCACCTATAAGACTGAACTCTGTGAATTCCCAGTAAGATGACTTGGATCTGTTGTTATTTTTGCTGCTGCTGGGTTTATCACAGAGCTCTATTTCTAACATAATGGACCCCTAATGATATCAGGAAGTTGATGGGGAAAATGGTGGTGGTTTTGATGACAATTGTGGAAAATATGTATATCACCTTCCAACGACAGGATAAAATATGAGCCAAATTAGCAAAGTGGTTTATTATTTGCATATACCTTCTCAAGAATTCAAATCTACATTTTAGTTCAAATTTAGATTTGTATTCAGAATTATTTTTGTTCTCAGTGTTTTCATAAAGCAGTCTCATGACAAAGAATTATCTTCAGAAATCTAGTCTTGAACTGTTTCTTTGTACCAAAATCTCTGTTTAAACTCACAAATATATATCATAAAGGAACTGATCAATTAGCACCTTTCATCTCTTGAGATTTGTATTTTAATTGTACCCCAAGGTTTATTTTTAATTTCCATGGGATACATCCACAGTGAAAAGGTTTGGAAATAAATAGCCGTTACTTGTGTGTATTTGTTTAAATGTCCACAGGCATACTTAGAAATGCAATTTAATATAGTTTTCAAAATTTTATATTATACATTTAAATTATTAAACTTTATATTTATTAGATTTGTTTTATTATATACATTTTAGAATTTCTGTTATTACATTGTTCTATATATATTATGCATATTACATAAATATATATAGCAGCTTTTCTAAAATATGAAATGTATATGAGATTCACGGTATTAGAAAATATCAGATAACTACTGCCCATTTCTAAGCTTCCCAGGTAACTTTCCCAGCAAAGAGAAGTGAGTCTTCCTATCTACTGATGTACCATTGAAATCATGTTACCACCTATGTTAATAAATCATGTATGCTTTTTTTTTAATGCAGGCATTCTGTGATTTTTAATTGACTTGCTCCCCGGTATGTACACAAAATAACTAGTTGAGAATAAGTATGCCATCTAGAAAAATAAACAAAAGATCTTAAGTAAAATTAAAGTTTGTGCTCTGAGTTTCATGCTCAGTGGAATGGTCAGTAATTTGAAACAATTTAATTATATTATTATTGTTTCTTTATTTTCTATTCAGCTTGGTAGGACACACTCTGAGAGATTCTAGGTTAATAAATCTGTGACTGACCCACGAAGGTGAAATTTTTTAAGTGTCTCAGGTCCTTGGACTCTTTCCAAATACTAGCTTAGAAGAATCTCACAGATTTGTCTAATTAAATTACTTTTCAATTGGTATCATTCTATTTTATTATTTTACTTACCTTTAGAAAGGATTTAGTATTACAATGATTAAATATGACGGATTTTTCATTAGGGAAGAAAAAAAGAGAAATAAAAAGAAAAAGAGAATAAAATTTAAAAAGAGAAATAAAATCAATTACACATGGGCCATATCAGTTAAAGGTGGACAGCAAGTTAAGATATTAGGAAGAAAGAAATTGTACTACATTTTCCCCGCTCTAGTATGTGTCTTGAAAAACTTAAACTTTGAAAAAATTGGGCTGCAAATATCAAATTTCCATCCATTGTCTTAGTTCTTTCAGCATACTTTTTATCGAGCAACTATTAAATAACAGATACTGTGCTTTATGTGGGAAAACAAAGATGAGAATAAAATCATCTCTACTTTTGCATCCCTTAGAGTTGGTTGCCACCTTCAAGTTTCAAAACTTATCTCAGTTCAATATTCTGACATTTGATGAGCTAGTTATTGGGGTTACCATTGTTTAATTGGCTTAGGGACTTTGTTTGACCTTGCTATAGAGTGAATGTGTGTGTGCTTCCTAAGTCACTTCAGTCATGTCCAACCCTTTGCAACCCTATGGACTGCAGCTCACCAGGCTCCTCTGTCCATGGGGATTCTCCAGGCAAGAATACTGGAGTGGGTTCCTGTGCCCTCCTCCAGGGGATCTTCCCAAACCAGGATGGAATCCACAGCTCATGTCTCCTGCCTTAGCAGGAGGGTTCTTTACCATGTAGTAAATATTTGCTCAATTCAGTTCATATTTCTTATAAACCCGTTTATAAGAGAGTGAAAAAACTGGCTTGAAAGTCAACATTAAAACAAACAAACAAATGAAGATCATGACATCTACTCCCATCACTTTATGGAAAACAGAAGGGGAAAACGTGGAAGCACTGACAGATTTTATTTTCTTGGACTCCAAAATCACTGCAGGCAGTGACTGCAGCTATGAAACTGAAA
The DNA here is from genome assembly GCA_006410875.1 of Neotragus pygmaeus. Lineage (NCBI taxonomy): Eukaryota > Metazoa > Chordata > Mammalia > Artiodactyla > Bovidae > Neotragus > Neotragus pygmaeus. Next base: position 13,954 of record SJYV01030097.1, read on the forward strand.
AATGCTTGCTCCTTGGAAGAAAAGCTTTGACAAACCTAGACAGTGTATTAAAGCAGAGACATCACTTTGCCGACAAAGATCCATAACATCAAAGCTATGGCTTTTCCATTAGTCATGTAGGGACTAAGAGTTAGACCATGAGTTACACCACGTGAGAGTTAGACCACAAAGAAGGCTGAGCGCTAAAGATGGATGCTTCCAAACTGTGATGCTGGAGAAGACTCTTAAGAGTCCCTTGGACTGCAAGGAGATCCAACCAGTCCATCCTAAAGGAAATCAACCCTGAATATTCATTGGAAGGACTGATGCTGAAGCTCCAAACTTTGGCCACCTGATGTGAAGAGCTGACTCATTAGAAAAGATCCTGATGCTGGGAAAGATTAAAGGCAACAAAAGTGGGTGGCAGAGGATGAGATGGTTGGATAGCATTACTGATTCAACGGACGTGAATCTGAGCAATAGTGAATGACAGGAGCTTGGCATGCTGCAGGCCACGGGGTTGCAAAGAGTCAGATATGATTTAGCCACTAAACAACAATAACAAGAAAATAAACCCACTTTGGGTTCTGGCTGTTGTTAATCAGCTATATTTTTAGCTTTTTATTATATATTTTCAAACTTACAGATGCACCTTACCTTGCTCAGGAAAGCTAACAGCTTACACGATTATAGCATAATGATTAGCATAAAGAAGAAATAAATTAAAGAGTTTACTTAATTTTACCAGTGTTTACACTCATTTCTTTTTTCCTGTTCCAAGATCCGAGTCAGAATAGCATGCTGCAGTTGCTCTAGCAGACACTAATGAGGCTCCCCGTTATGTTAGCCTCTCTTCAGCTCTTGTTCTCCCCACCCATTTAACCTACAACTGTTTCTTCTTCCTCTCTTTCTTGCTTAATTGCAGTCTGAAAATGTTTACCCTCTAGCTACACCCCTCCAAGACAGCACTCTCTAACAGTCCATTCCTCTGGAGGCATTCTTCATTTCAGAAAGAGTATCACAGGATGATGACCTCAAGAAACATCAGAACCTGTCCTAGAATCACCTGAGGTCCTGGAATCACCCTAAAGATCTCAATGCCTCCAGGAGAAGAAGAATACAAGACCACATCAACCCCGATCTTTATCATCAGCCCCACTTCCCATCCTGAAACCATAAGACCTCTTCCAACTTCTGAGAAAGGGGGTGCAGTCTTGGAAGTATTAGCTTGCTGTGATTCCCCTTTGACTGGCAAAGTAATATAGCTACTCCTTTCTACTCCTCCAAAACTCTGTCTCCATATTTCTTTTCGATATTAGCAAAGAGAGGCCGTGTTTTTGGCAACACAGTTAATGTCTTATCTCTTTAGTTTCTGTTATCAGTGATTGCCTCCTTTTCTTTCTTTTTCCTTCATGACCTTGATGCATTTTAAAGAAACTGGTCAAATAATTTGAATAAAAATTGTTTAAAACACTTTAAAAAAAAAAGAATATCTCTCAATTTAAGTCAGCCTGGTTTCTTCTCATGACTCACTAGAAATTATCCATTATGGGAAAAAGTAACAAAGGCCCATATATATGCCGTGTTCACATTATCAGAGGATACCTTACATGGATAAATATTTCTAGTAATATTAAACTTGGTCACTTAGTTAAGGTAGTATCTGCCTGAAATCTTTACTGTAAAAATACGATTCCTTACTCTGTAATTTACATAAATTAATATTTGTATGTAATTATATATATGCAATATTAACATTCTTACTTAAATTAATATCATTTACTATGTCTTTTATATAAATTCACATTTATGTAAGAAAACAGACTATGTTAGTTTATTTCATTTATACTTTTTTGGAATCCATCAATAAGCTACATCTGATGATAATTACAGTGGTGCTTTCATAGTAAATTTCCATTTCCCATACTCTTTCAACGTATTTTAATTGAAAATATCCCCTAAGGGCAAGTTGCTCTTATGTATCTACTTACACCAGTATGCACTTGTCTATAAGTGTTTTGTCCTTTGAGGTTGTTACCCAACACCATCATCACTTATTTTGTTGTTCAAATTGTTCTAGCTCTGTTACTGGGAGCATCACTGCTCCTCTGTGCATTGTTGTTTGTACATACTTGTCATTTCTCTTTGTTTTATTTAACTTCTTACACCTTCGAAGCACAAGGGACTCCAAGTTTCTTTTATATTTTCCTGGAGAAACAATCACTTTTCCAAGGATGCCTGTTATCTTTTATGAGAGGAGGGTGTTTAGAATCCAGGATATTTTATTTTCACTTGCATCTCATTTTCATGTGCACATTTATATTTTTTCCCTTCAGAATATATAACAAGTTTTTAACATTTTTAATGTTTTTAAGTTTGAAGTCTTTCTAATCATAATTTTATATATGAAGACTCTATGCTTTAGTTGAAGATGTTTAGAAATGGGAAACATAATTCTGAGTTTGTGTTCAGAAAAACCATTTGATAGCTTTATGGCCATGTCGTCATGTATGGATGTGAGAGTTGGACTGTGAAGAAGGCTGAGCACTGAAGAATTGATGCTTTTGAACTGTGGTGTTGGAGAAGACCCTTGAGAGTCCCTTGGACTGCAAGGAGATCCAACCAGTCCATTCTGAAGGAGATCAACCCTGGGATTTCTTCGGAAGGAATGATGCTAAAGCTGAAACTCCAGTACTTTGGCCACCTCATGTGAAGAGTTGACTCACTGGAAAAGACTCTGATGCTGGGAGGGATTGGGGGTAGGAAGAGAAGGGGACGACCGAGGATGAGATGGCTGGATGGCATCATGGACTCGATGGACATGAGTCTG